>JAOYNN010095626.1:0-11766 GCA_025770095.1 Goniobranchus kuniei | reverse complement strand
AGAGGAAGACAGAGAATAACTTTTATTGAAAGTCTTAATTCATGGGCAATACAGAATGGTAGCAACAACGACCTTATCCGGTTAGCTGAGGACAGGTATGAGTCGAGGGACATGATCGCCAATGTCTGTTTCAGACACGGTACCGGAAGAAGAAGAAGAAGGAGAAGAAGAAGATAAGAAAGAATTATCATCTGCGCATTGCATGATAATATGATTTCTATTATTTCTCTTACTTGTAGCGTCGCGTTCTACCACCAGGATAAAGATTAATGGTGCAACTGGACAGCCATTTCGGACTCCACTTTGTATCTGAAAGTCCTCAGATATATAACCTCCATTCTTTTTCGCAAGCTATTCTGTCATATAAAATGGTTGTTATACACTAAAAGTTCCTCACAAAGCCATAATACTTAACAAAGGTTTCTCGGAGATGCGTTATGGACCGGTATAAAACGCTTTTCTATAGCCTTTCGAAAGTAATAAAGATGTTGAGAAATGTGCTTTCTCAAATATAGCCTTTCGAAACTAATAAAGATGTTGAGAAATGTACTTTCTCAAAGTCACTTAGTTCATCTATTTCCCAAAGTAGTTCAGCAATATTTCTACCCATGGTAAGACCTTTTTGGTTATTGCTTATTATATTTTCAATTATTAAGATCAGTCTTGATATCAACGGCTTTTAAAATTATTTTACAGTCGCCCTTCAACAACGTTGTTAGTACCTGGAGTTTGGATAAACCTGGTGGCCCGGTGCTCCACTCTAATTTGTACTTACCCAACAGAACATGAGATGTACTTGGCGGTGCTTTCTTCAGATTTCGATTTGGCATGAATTTCGTTAACAAACGCATTTGGTTGATTCAAGCTTGTCACGAGACTATGGGTAACCGCCTACATTTACAGCTTCGCAGCTTCGACCTGTAACCATGATTTTCGAACGTCTGCCGGGCTTGGGAAAGTCAATTTAAACACATGCGTTATTGAGTACCAACCAAGGCAGATGAAGATTTTGTCAGTATGCCAGAACATGTGCATCTGTACGATGGCTGCGTCTCTGCATGCTCTAAATGGAGTTGAGAAGGTATTAGGTTGGAAAAGGCTTGTTGGGGAACATTTGTACAGCGCTTTGTTTTCAAAACATGATACGCTTTTTCTTAATCGATTTCTCCTTCATGCATCAAAACTCCTTCATCCGAAAGCCCTAGGATGCTAGGGTCCATTATACCTTCAAGATTTATGTGTATTTCATTTTCATGCCTGCTGTATAAGTTTTTGTGAAATGTTTCGAACTCTTTGAGTATGTCCTTTCTGACTTTTATTACACAATGCATTTTATGATCTTTCGGAAGAAGTCATGTCCGCAGCCACAAACTTGTGGGTGGCTGCACAGCACGACAGAATTTCGAATGGCTCCATAAAATGTAAGAAGTGTTTGATTACACTATCTTCTACGTATAATATATTGTAACACTTGCTGGACGATTAATTGATGTGACCAAAGAATCAAGATCAACGTCTGGCTGTATTTGTGCCTAATTTCAATCAAGAACTATAGAAGTATTATTGCGCGTGTTATGCAAATGAAGATCCATTATCTATCTCTCTTCTCCAAGTATACCACTGTTTAATTATAATTACATTATAATCCTTCATAATATATCGTGAAGACCTAGTTGTATCATAAGGTGTTTAATGCGATCTATGGATTTGGGGTTATTGGTGTGTTTATAGTTAAACCCATCTGACTATTTAATAATACGTTATAGTCCTCTACAATTATTAGAGCATACTTTGATTCCACAAGGCCTTGATTTTTTCACTTTTATTATTTGTATAAAAAAAGAATTGCAGGTGAATCTCTTTCAGGGGCATATAATGAACGGTGGTGCCACCCCAACAACATTAAAGTTACTAACAAAATATGCACGCCTCACCTAGAACTTCTCAGTGTCTCAATAAGGCCCTATTACCTTCCACGGGAACAAAACAAAGTAAATCTGAAGGTTATTTATATCCCTCCCGACGCATATTCCACAACGGCCTAGAACTGCTCTTTGAAAAGCTCTATGTGCAGCTGACGCCATCACCTAGCAGCTCTATACTACTTAGTGGTGATTTTAATCATGTAACTCTCGACGCTTCATTTCCACAACACCAGAATGCTGTCTGCACCAACCGTAAAGACAGGGTCATTGACCCATTCTACTCAAACATTAAAGATGGCTACAAATTGTCGAAGCTCACACCTCTTGGAGAATCAGACCATAAGATGATTCTTACGATGCCAAGTCACAAAACGAAATTAAAAGTGGTGGGAATAACCAAGAAAACAGTCAAAGCATGGGACAGCGAAACGACGGAGACACTAAAGGAATGTTTTGATTGCACCAACTGGGACCTTTTTATTGAATCTTCAGAGTCCCTACGTAGTGTGCAGATACGTTCTTTTCTGTGAGGAAATGATGGTATAAACCAAGACTGTGAAATGTTTCGGAAATAATAAGCCATTGGTGAATAAAGAGTTAAAATCAATTCTGAACGAAAAAAGAGCATACAGTTCTGGTGACGAATTAAAACAGACAGAAATACAAAAAGTATTGAAAAAAAGAATTATTGGTGGAAAAAAAAGTTAAAAAACAAGCTTGAAAGCAAATGTCACTCAAAGGACCTGAGAAGTGTGTGGAAGGACATAAAATCGCTTGCCGGTCTGAACAATCAGGCAACCAAAATCAAAGTTGATAAAGGCACAGAAATGGAGTACCTCAACTAGCTCAATAGGTGCTATGTTCGATTTTACACAGTCGACTTCAGCGAAAGAACCGGGCAGCTATCACAACAACTTTCAGTAATGAATGCATCGCCAATCGCTGTCACACCTCAACAAGTTGTCAAAACATTTAAAAAACTGAAACCAGGAAAGGCATGTTGTCCTGATGCTGCTCAAGACTTAGGTCATTGAACTTGTGTTTCTTTAAAGCCATACGTTCAGTAACTCCCTTATAACTGGACAGTTGGAAAACGTCGAACATCGTTCCTGTTCCACGACCGTGAAAGACAAAATATGAACGATTTCAGGCTCATGGCTTTAACGTCCATATCAATTAAGTGCCTGGAAAGAATTCTGGATAAATGACCTACTTCTGCCACAATGCAAACACACTTAGATACCGATCAGTTTGCATATAACGCAGCTCGAAGCGTACAAGATGCGATCCTTTTTCTTTACAAACAATCTATATAAACATCTTGACACCCCGAATGCTTACTGTAGCGTCTTCAATACGATCCAACCCAATCTTCCCATTCCCAAAATACAGTCCATGAATGTCAACCAAACAATTGTTTTTTGGATTCTAAATTATTTGACTAAAAGGCCACAATTTGTTTCCATTTCCGCTAACAATACCATCCATGAGTCATGCGAGATAAATACTAACACCGGTGCTCCACATGGCACAGTATTAGCTCCTTTCCTATTTCCCATTTACACAACGATTGTGTGAGCGATTACCCAAACATCATCATAAAATATGCAAACGACACGGCAATCCAAGGCTTCATTCAAAATGATAGTGATGTAGCAAACTATGGGGCAATGATATCTACTTTCACTGATTGGTATGATAATAACCATCTCCACTTCAATGTGAAGAAAACAAAAGAAATGGTGTTTGATTTTAGAAAGTCTAGTAAGGAACATGACTCTATCATTATTAAACATAAAAATGTAGAACAGGTCAAAGACTATAAAATAAATTTGGGGGTTGTTATAGATGAGAAGCTTCAATGGGCAAAACACTCAAACAAAGTTATCAAGAAAATCAATTCAAGGTCGTTTATTATGAGAAAGCTACATCAGATTAACTTAGGCAGAAATATTTTGGCCCTGTTCTTCAGGTCTATGGTCATCAGTATCTTAAGTTATTGCTTAAGTGCTTGGGGTGGTAATATCAAAAAGCAGGAAAAGAACAAAATAAACAGAATGATACAAGTGGGAAATAAAATGCCAGGTGTAACGACTTTCAAAAACTTTGATCATCTAGAAGCGTGAAAGAGTAATAATAAATTGGAGAAATTTGTGTAGATGAAACACACCCTCTTTATGAGCAAGTTCAATACAGCCAACGCAGGGGACGAAAACGGCATAATGCCACCAAAATTCAAACTCAACGCCTCTGCAACTCATTTCTCCCAATGGCTGTCAGAAACTTTAGAAAACTTTCGAAAATATTAAATGATCCATCAGTTGGTCTGTACCAGAGGACATACTTGTTTCTTAAACAATAACATAATCCATTTATTTTCATGAGAAATTCATGTCTTAAAATATCACATTTATTTCTATGATGTTTAGCAACTATGTTTGAAGTGGAATTTATATTAACCTATATTATTTACTGTAATATATTCTTTGTACGATTTATACCCAATTGAACATTTAAATTCTTACGTTTGCCTCATGTGTGTTGTTTCTGATAGTTAATATGTGTGTGTGTGTATGTATATATGAATTATCATTTGCTTACTTTCTATGACTGATGTTTAGCTAAACAATAATTTCCAACTTTTATGGATAAATACATTTTTCTGAAAATCTGAAATCTGAATATGCTAAAATAGTTTTCAACGTAGAGGCTAGCTGTAGCAAAGTTACCGTTACATCATTTAATTTTACCGTTTTGTTTATATTTTACTGGAAGCTATTTCTTAATGATATTGTTGTTCCTCTTGATTGTTACGAAAGCGAACTCAAGATATATTTGTATCCCCATTCTGTTCCTATTTGTTTATATAAATGTTATGCGGGAAATGCGTACCTTGTAAGATATTATATCACCGCAGTGACTTTGGTGGTGTTGTAAAATGTATCGAGAGTTTCCTAATCCGTGTGTATTGAGAGAGCATTTTTTGATTGATTTTTATCCATTATTGCTTGAAACGTTGTGAATTACCATGGTCCGTTTCAAAATTTAGAGCCAAAGAAAAACGTCTACATCTCCGCAATTTTTCTGAGACTTTGTGGTGGTTTGATGTATCCATGGCCAAACGTAAATGACTTTTTTCACTTCAAAATCGATCTGCTTTAGTTGAGAAATTTGTTTATTTGTCCTATACTAAAAATGTCCAGCTGACAAAATTTCAACATTTCAATGTAAGAAAGTAAACAAAATGGCGCAGCTCAAAACGAGGTTTTATAATAGACCTAGATCTATTTCATGATCTGTTGCCTATTGAACAAGTCGTATCGATGCTACTCTAGATCCAAAAGAAAAAAAACCCAATTTAGAATTGTTTTATTCTAGCATGTTTCTTTTGGTTTCATTGGATGCGCGAACGAATAGAGTTGTTTTAATGTAAATCATAAAAATATTGTACACTTAACCATCTTGAGTATTTTATTTAGTTCAAATAGAAAACAATCTTCAAGAATCATAAAAACATTGTACACTTAACCATCTTGAGTATTTTATTTAGTTCAAATAGAAAACAATCTTTAATTATGCTGGATAGAAATTTGGAAACAGAAGTTTCGTTCGGGCATGGCCATTCTAGACTCATACACAAAATTTCAGTTCCATCCAATGTTTGTTTTTGAAGATATAGGCCTCAATAGGTGACTTTGATTTTTCAAACGTATTATAGTATTGTAATATAACACTGCATTGAACGAAATAGTCGTAGGCAGACTACACACTTCTGGCCACAAGGTCTGTCCTGAGCAACTCTCATCCGTTGTCTTACCCCTCTCTCTCGATCAGATTTTTCCATCTCTCCTTGGGTCTTCCTTTCTCCCTCCTGTCTTCTCTGGGTGTCCATTCTATAATTATCTTGGTCCATTTTTTTGCTATTCATTCTGGCTACATGTTCTGTCCACTGTCCTCTCATGTTTTTCACCATTTCTACAGCAACTCTCACTTTGATTTTTGATCTTGTAACCACATTCTGGATTTTATCTTTCCTTGTGACATTCAGAAGCTACCTTTCCATAACCAACCATATCTATCTAAAAATAAACCCACCCATTCTGCATAAAAATGTAAAGAATTCATCTCACAAAACAAAACAAAACAAAACAAAAACAAAAAACCAACAAACAAACCCCCCCCCAAAAACTCCAACACTAAATAAAAACTCATGATTGTAGATTTCAATGGCTAATCAGGTTTATAAAGAAAATTATGAGTATGGTTTCTTCAGAACAGAATATCTTTACCCGGAGGCAACTCTAGCCTTTTGACAGGTACTTGGGCTCACTTATATTTCTGGCATGTCACTCCACCAACCACCTTTATCCCAATCCTGTTCTATGAAACAACCTCACACAATCATTGGTACCTTGCATTAGTTACCTAATAAACTAAGTAAAACACACGCCCATGCAAACACACACACAGAGACATACAATGCATGCGTCCGGCAGCAGCACACATCTGACTTTCACAAGGCATACAAGAGAGTGATGTCCGCAAGGAGACATTACTGGTTATTTATTGGTTCCCTTTGCGCATCGGGCTTCAGGGTCATGGCCCGACCTAGCCTGTTTTTTCCAATGGTCTCAACATTGATGCGTGATTGATACCTTGAATATCACAAAGCCCCTTTAAGAGTCATGCTCTGAGGAAAGAGCCTAACCTACAATCTATATGGGATTGTTGTGTATTTTCCAAACAGTGATGACTGTGTCATACTGTCTATTTATTACTCAGCATGTAGTTGACTATTTGAAGGCTTAAAGGCTGGTTTTGAATCATTTTGATTGTGGCTGATCTCTTTTCGGATAAATAGTTTGAGATGGATTTTCTTAATCTTGCGACTCGGGCTCAGCCCAACCCTGACAGTCACCACTGTCTGTACCCATATCACTTAAGCAGAAAACCATGTTAGAGACATTTTACATTGAAATTTAGTTTTGGTCTGATCTTCATCAAATATGTCTCTGAAAATAACACCCATTTTATTTTACAAGAAATGTGCCTGATATCTGATTAAGCAACTTACAGTAACATTTCTCATGTCAAACTGACCAGTGGACAAATTCATCTGAACACTTTTAGCTCCATCCCTGAAAGTAGAATGAAAAGTTTTAATTTGAATTGAAATTAGAACAAAAAAATGATTCGTAAACTGCATCTCTAGGACAAATTTGCATATTGCTTAACTGATTCAGCGCTGCAGTGTCAAATAGCTGCTTCAACAGTTCCCACTGAAGCTCCCCAGATAAGATAATATAGGATCTTATCTTTCACAAGAAATGAAGCCAGCTAATATGAAACATGTGATAGTGACAATATGTAAATATATTTGCTTACCTTTCAATTGAGTCATCTGCTTCCTCTTTGATTATATTACCCTTCACTTTGATAGTCAAACCTTGAAAAAATTGAGAAAAATATTCATTCCACTTTATCATTCACTGAAAATCCTTTATCTCACTTCCTTTAGGGTATATTCGTATCAAATTATTTAATTCATAACCTAAATAATTATAGATAATCTTATTCATTTTAAAAATGAAACTGACACATCTTCTTGAAACAGAAACAAATGAAAAAGTTCTCAAAGAAAATGGAACCTAATAGGAGCAAGTTGCTAGTGTATGACATATACAAATAAGTGTTGGAAAACCAAAAACATAAAACCAAACATAAAAAAGCACAAAATAAATCAAAGCTTAAAAAAAAAAGAAAAAACAACAACCCAAAACAAGTAGGAAAAAACACAACAACACACTACAAGACACATTAAGGAATATTTTATCTTAAAATGAATGTCCATGAATGGAGCTGATTTAATGAATATATTACCGCTTGATTTGTGAAACCATTTCTACGTAGCTAAATGATGAAGAAAAGATTTAATTGTTTATATCAATTCTATCATACAATGCTTTCTTCTTACCATTTTCACTACTTTTCTTCTCTTCAGCTTTCATCTGGGCCACATGGGCAGCAAATTCCTTCTCCACTTTCAGTTGTTGTGTCTGTGATAAACTCTGACTTTCTGAAACCTCGACCAGAACACCGAGCTCCCTTTCATTTTTAAAACTGTTTTCATGATTTTTAGTGTTATAATCTTCTTTTTCAATGAACCGCATTGATGAAGGAAGCTCTTCTTCACCTACTTTTGCTTGATCTTCTGCTTTAGATTCTTCTGTGTCATTTTTACTATCTACAATATCCTTTGACAGTGGTGACACACTTGGTATGGTGTAGTGAGATGTTGCTAAAGGGAAACATAAAGAGAGAGGGTGCATCAAAGATTTGTAGGGATATAAGGTAAGGTGGAAAAAGAGGAGAGGAGAGAAAGAGGAAAAAAGATGAAATTCTACATAAATACACAAAAGATGATAAATAAATAGCAAAAAAAGTGTCTTGAGCAAAATATAACAAAATAGAAATAAGAAAATGAAGTGTGAAAGAACAGAAAGTTAACAGGTAATGAATTAGTGTAGCGGAAAGAAATTAAAGAAGAATTCTGTCTTATGAAAAGATTTAATTATTTTCAATCGGAATATATTCTGATTTATTCATTTAAAATAATTATCTATTATCTTTTCAAAGGATACAAATGCAAACAATTTGAGGATCATGATTTAAATGTGTTTACAGAAAGTCTTAAAAATCAAAATGTCCTTTATCAAAAGATTCCAAATGATTTCCAAAAGTTGGGTTTTTTTTTTCATTAATTTATTTCTAACAGAATCTCAAAAAAATAAAAGAACAAGAAAATATTACATAAAATCTGTATAAATACTTTTGAGAAGCTGAAGAAATAGAAGGCTACTCAGAAAGAAAGAGATAATTTTACATCAATTCCATGGAGAAGATACTCATTTTGAGTTTCGATTGCATTAAGAACTTTCTAAGCCGCTTGAGCTTTCAATTACAGAGAGAGAAATAAAATGACAGGGATAAAATAAATTCATCAAGATTACCTTTCTCATCACGTGATATAACAATTGTTCCTGAGCGTTCTGGGGGCAGGGGTAGAGGTCGTTTTGCCTGTGACATTGTAGTTGTGCCACCTTTCACAGTTGACCCGCCAGGGATCTTTGGTGGACCTGGCAAAGTAACAGTTTCGCCAATGCCAACCGGAGGTGTTGATGGAGACACTACTGTGGAACCTGATGCATTTGAATCCATTGTATCTGTAACACAGAAAGATATGATGACCAATCATAATATCTTATATACATTAGTGTCGCGAAGAATAGAGTAATCCGTTGGGGAATAAGTATGGACTATTCTGCTGAGATATTGTCCTAGCACGAATCTACTAGTCACTGGAGAATGTTCCTACAAGCTAAGGATCATAAAGTGTATTATGATTGTACTGGTGTGTTTCCCAAAGGGTCAATCACAAACACAGAATGAGCTGTAGGTAAACAAACGTCAGGATGGCATAGGACGATCACAACAACACATTCGACTCGACATCACGAGGGCCTGAGACATCAAGGTAAACCATCAGTTGGCTGGCATCAAGATTTATTTGAGTGGAATGAGTAAACGATGATGTTTAAGGTGAAATATTGTTATATAGTATACTGTATACAAAGGACTCCGTTTTGAGGGATTGGATGACAGTCCTCTAATGCGATATAAAAAGGGCCTCTCATTCAATGAGGATAAACTTCAAACTCCCATAAGGAATGTGGCTAAATCCATTAAACAAAGTGTAGATTCGAGTCCTGAGATGTTCGTCTTCAATAGACGTGGAAATAATAGTTGACTCGCAAGAATAATATTATAGATTCCAAGGTCGTCGTCTTCTATAGACGGTAAATAAATTATAATCCACTTACAAGAAAGTGTAAGTTGTACTACGATAATTTCTTTGGACTCACGGCAGGAAGAATAATAAATGAAGAAGTGTGAGTCTGCACTCTCTCGGAATAGGAAAAAGACACAAGTATAAAGATCGGTCAACGATGAAGTGAAGTATTCCTCGTGACGAAGATGTACCAACGATAAAGGGTTAAAATTCACCGTGGTAGGTAACGCTGTGTCCTCGAGAGAGATTCTTGCAAGACTGAGGAAGAAATGTTTCGTTGGTTACAACTACGGTTAGAGAGTACCTTTTAAAACTTCTCAGCGTTGAATTAAATTTCAACCTTTGCACATCGACATTGCCGAAGGCAAATCTGAGGTAAAACAGATTCACACTTGTAAAAACAAGCGGGCCAACGAAACAAGTGAAGAAAAGAACTAACGCACGTGGTAAGGAGATTTAAGGAGGAAAGAGAAGGGAATGGCAATGGAAAACAATTCTACATGTGACATCCTCACCCCCTCTCTAACAAATCAATATATTGATTTGACATTCTCAATAATGACAAGCCAAAATGAAGTAACAAATATCATGAAATGAATGAAGAAATGAAATGCATGCATAATAAAGAACTTTTGACAAATATGCCCATATTGAGAATATTGAGAATTCCTGATTTATCAAGAGCATTTATTGTTCAAGCCGATGCTTCTAATAAAGCTATCGGAGCCGTTCTTTTGCAAGATTATAGTGGTGATTTATTCCTTTGTCAATATGCCTCTATAAAATTACTGACAGAGAAATCAACTATTCCATTATTGAGAAGGAATGTTTGTCAATTGTTTTTGCACTAAACAATTTTATCAAATATTTATTGCTGAAACCTTTTCACTTGTTCTCAGATCACAGACTCTTGTCATTTCTTTCAAAGAACAAGAGTAAGATGGTGTCCCCTCCATGTCGCGTAGAATAGAGTAAACCGTTGGGGAATAAGTATAGACTATTTTACTGGAATATTGTCCTAGCACGAATCTACTAGTCACTGGAGAATGTTCCTACAAGCTAAGAATCATAAAACGTATAATGATTGTTCTGATGTGCTTCGCAAAGGGTCGATCACAAACACAGAATGAGCTGTAGGTAAACAAACGTTGGGACGGCATGGGACGATCACAACAACACATTCGACTGGACATTTTGAGGGCCTGAGACATCAATGTAAACCATCAGTTGGCTGGCATCAAGATTTATTAGGGTGGAATAATCAAACGATGATGTTTAAGGTTAAATATCGTTATACAGTATACTGTGTACAAAGGACTCCGTATTGAGGGATTGCATGACAGTCCTCTAATGCGATATAAAAAGGGCCTCTCATTCAGTGAGGATAAACTTCAAACTCTCATTAGGAATATGGCTAAATCCATTAAACAAAGTGTAGATTCGAGTCCTGATATGTTCGTTTTCAATAGACGTGGAAATAATAGTTGACTCGCAAGAATTATATTATAGGTTCCAAGGTCGTCGTCTTCTATAGAGGGTAAATAAATTATAATCCACTTACAAGAAAGTGTAAGTTGTACTACGATAATTTGTTTGGGCTCACGGCAGGAAGAATAATAAATGAAGAAGTGTGAGTGTGCACTCTCCCGGAATAAAAAAAAAGACACAAGTATAAAGATCGGTCAACGATGAAGTGAACTATTCCTCGTGACGAACATGTACCAACGATAAAGGGTTAAAATGCACCGTGGTAGGGAACGCTGTGTCCTCGAGAGAGATTCTTGCAAGGCTGAGGAAGAAATGATTCGTTGGTTACAACTGCAGTTAGAGAGTACCTTTTAAAACTTCTCAACGTTGAATTAAATTTCAACCTTTGCACATCGACATTGCCGAAGACAAATCTGAGGTCAAACAGATTCACACTTGTAAAAACAAGCGGGCCAACGAAACAAGTGAAGAAAAGAACTAACGCACGTGGGAAGGAGATTTAAG
>JAOYNN010095515.1:0-11768 GCA_025770095.1 Goniobranchus kuniei | reverse complement strand
TAGTAGTAGTAGTAGTAGTAGTAGTAGTAGTAGTAGTAGTAGTAGTAGTAGTAGTAGTAGTAATAGTAGCAGTAGCAATGATTGTAATTGTAGTAGCAATTGTTGTTGTTTTTGTTATTGTTTTTGTTATTGGTGTTGTTGTTGTTTAAAGCTTTCAGCTTAAACAGTGGTCTTAAATTCGAATGTGGAATGGCTTAACTGATAACTTTGTCAGAATCATAGATCCGAATATCTTTAGGCAAAAGAATCAGAACATGGAATTTGATCATATTATGGCCATACTTCTTTACCAAAAAATGTCCAGAGGTGTTTTACTAGGAACCAGGAAGGAGAAAAAAACACATAGCCTCAAAGTATATGGTTCCTTTTTGGTTATGGTTTGTTACAGATTTGTCTGTATCATTATCAACACTATACATTAAATCCCCTGTCCCAAGCAATTCCTGACTCTGAGGTCATGGAGAAGATTTCATGTGGATTTTTGAGTGCTTGTTCATAATCGTATAGCATTTATTTTGACAACTAGCATGGAACTATCATATATCTTGGGCTTTTTATTACTGAATTATTTCCTCACCTATTCCTTACTCCTGCCACAGGTGATAACCAAGGAGCGAGAACTTCAGGCAGCATTGCTCAGACAGGAACGTTATCAACAAACTGTACAAGAGTTGACAGCTAAGATGGAGAGAACTTACATGAAATTGAATGAGACTCCAGCATCTATGGCTGCTCCTTTGGATGCCCAGATGGCTGAGTACAAGGTGAGTCTATTACCATGAATCTGTGATGAAAAATGGCTTTGAGATACAGTTTTATACTTTATAAAACAGAACTCAGTCATTAACCAATGTAGATACATGCAAAAATTCTTAAACAAAAACCAAAGATTTGAAAACTTGAATGCTGTCATTGGGCACGATACTGAACTTCAATTTGATTGTGTCAGGGTCAGTCAACAATATTGTAGGAGGGAGATGCGAAAAATAAGATACAGATATCATTATATGCCTTACCCTGTTCTAAGGGATCCTTATTGTGCTGTCAGCCCCAAAGTGTCATTTTAATGGAGTGGTCCAAGAACTTTCTTAGTTTTTGTGTACCATTTTCTGAACTGTCATTTATGAAATATGATGATTGAATATTTTATACTAAATGTCCACCTTATATTGAGAAAGAAGATTGATAGAGAAAGACAGAATGTCTCAAAACCAGCTTTCATGAAACAGCTTGTTAAAGATATGGGGAAGGCAAGTGCATTCATAAGAAACAAGATTTTGTCATTTTTCTTTGCCAAAGATTATCCTGAGATGTGTTAATTGATATGAATTGTTTCCAACATAAATTTCTTTACAATGAAAATTAATGTATGACTTTAATGCAAGCCTTAAATTTACAAAGTGTTCTTATGTAAAATTGATTGTTTATTTAAAATCTTAATTGTGTATCTTATGTGAATCAAAAACCTGTCTTATATTTACTTATAATACATGTATAATTGTATCCGTTTTATTTGTTTCCTTCAAAATTCATGAACACCTAATTACATGAATAGAATTATGCACTGATAGTATGAGACACTTGTCCCATCACATTTTTTTTTTTACTTTGTACGATAATTTTTTTATTTCCAATTTTTCTTTACAAACTTCACCAAAAGACTTCAAATGATGCCTGTTGAAATTATATTCCCAGTTGAAATTGAAATCTTGACAAAGCATTGTTTTGTTTCCAACACTTATCTTGAAAGAAGTTAAGACAAGCATAGCGTGTTTGATTTCATTTCTTTCAAAGTTAATTTGAATATATAAAACGTACCTGTTCATGCATGTTTACTTAACATGCTTTTACCCTTCAGGACACCGTGGCTGAAATAGAGGGAATTCGTGCAGACATTGACAAAGTGAAAGAAAGAGGACAGCTTATTGTTGATTCCCCTGATTCCGAAGGACACAAAGCAATGGAAGCTACACTCAATATGCTCACCGATCGCTTCAACAACCTGCAGGCTTTAGCTGATGATAAGGGCAGGCAATTGCAGGTAGGCTCATTGCAAAGTTTTTGAAATATAATCTTCTAGAATGCTGTCAATAGAAATATTTATTGATGATTTTCTTTCACATCTTTTCTTTCCTGCACAACTGAGCATCAGCTCTTGTCCAAATGAAGTCCTATCATGTATCCTTACATGTAAAATATTATACTGTTTTTCTTTTCTTTATTGTGAGTCAGGAAACACTCATACATCTCAAAAGAAAATACTTGAAAGACCTCATGTCCATGATTGAAGTTCCTCTAAGAATTCATTGTTGATCTGAAAGCCTTAAGTCAAATGAAATTACTTCAAAAACTGTTTAGTTGTTTTGTCATGTTTCATGGCACATGTGCCTTGAGCACACTTAAGTGTTATAGTAACTAGCATCCTTCATCATGATTTCTAAAAAATTGAAAATGTTTTGTTAATAAACCTCAACAGGAAGCCCTCAAAGACAGGGAGAAACATGAAATAGCCATGAAAGCCTATCAGAATCGTGTAGGAGATATCACATCATGGCTGGATGAGGCAAAGGTTCGGCAGGCCAATACAGGTTTATTGTCGGAAGATCCTTCATCTTTACAAACACAGCTGGATGAAAACAAGGTCAGTGTGATGTTTAAAAAAGATAAATTTTGGAAGAGAACAAATCACACAATGCCTCAAAGTATGCTGTCATTTACCTTGCCATTACGTATCCGGCACGCACAAATATCCAACCATAATCCCCCCCAAGGAACAAAATACATTGCTATGTTTTACCTACAGCCTATTCAGCATATTCACTTTTCTGACTCCAGCATCAAAATTGGGAAACAATGGGTATTTTGCTACTCATTTTACCCCTCCACCTCTCACCCCCTTCAGAACAACACACCAGTGTGATGCTTCAACTATAGTGAGATCTCAACCTCAGCTAGATACATGGTATTTAGGTTATCATCTTCCAGAGGTGAATTAGATCTAGAAAAAGACAATACATTTCGTCGTGTCCTGCACTTTTTGCATAAGTGGTTTTTCACAATTTTATAGGAGAGCAGAAAAACTAAATATCTTTCCTCAAAGTCGGTCATTTCATTTCAACATTTTGTACGTACTTTGGCAGCACAGAGCCCGCACACTTTGTGCAGAGACATTTGCGAGACAACTGTATATGCATTTTGATTTTCTATGTAAAAACAGTTTGGTGTAGATAAAAGCAGACAATACCATCGGATGTGCCATAAAAATTTACATAGGACTAGATGAAAAACCAAAAGTGGCCAATTTTTCACTTAAGCAAAAAGTGTTCTATAAGCAAGTGCATTTTTTGCCCTATCTAACAGACAATGTAGTTTTGAAATGTCGTCATATATGCCTTTTGTTTTCTTTGGCACATTGGGATACCGAGACTTTATCTAAATAAATGTCAATGGCATTTGGAGAAGCCGTGATGTCTTGAAGACAAGCTGAAAAATCAAGTCAATGAGTGGGTTTTTTTTAATTTTGTGCATCCATTTTGCCTGTCTGTTCAAGTTTTAAAGAATAACTTAATTTTTTTTTTTTTACCTGTGAATCACCCTCTAAGTGGAAAAGAATTGGAATTTCTCAGAACGTCAAGGATGCCTTCTTTGAGAAAAACAAACAAACAAACAACCCCAAGCCCAGGTTACTCTATCCAGCATGCTCTCTTATTCAATGTTTTCTAAGGAACAGATTGAAATGGACAATGCCATATGGCTGTATCCATTGAAGTTTGGACCCCGTTGAATGCTGTCTAAAATCACAGTTTGGCTTACCTACCTGACGGTTCTGCAGTTTTGAGAAAAATGGTCATAACTTTAAGCTTAATTAAAAAAAAAAAAAAGAAAATGGAAAGACATTAATTTTGACAAGAAGGTCATTTATATTGATTGACCTCTGCACTACAAAATTTCATTCATGCATGTCTGCTGTGTATCTTTTCAATATTTTGTCATCCATTGAATGAAAGTATTCATGGAGGAGGACTGGAAAGGTATGGTACTCAGTAATAGGGCCGTGCTGGTGTACGGGTCTCCTTCAACCTAACTCAGAAACAAGCTTTGGTTATATCAGAACCGATCTCACATCTTTCAACACATCAAAAGATGACGCCTTGATCATGACCAGATCATTAAAAATGCATTGGCCAGTATTTCAGCCTATCCATTCTTCAATTCCCAACTGTCACGAGTTCTTTTACAGGTATACTTGCTCATGGTATCTCTGACTTTATTATCTGCTATGCACATAAGTTGATTGATGATACATTTATTTTCAACTACCACAAAGTTTTATAATGGCACTTTATCATAGACAGAGGATGGAATTTATTCACAGGAAATGCAAGATGAAGTAAACACCAAATTGCAGCAGTTGTCTGACTTAGCATTACAGTGTGATGCTTTATGTGAGAATGAGACCCCAGCAAAATCTGAAAAACTCAGAAATGATCTAGCTACACTTCAGGTGAGGCAGCATTTCATTTATTCACTCAAATTGTTTCTTTATGTTCACTCCTAGATATGTGTTTTATCAATTCAGAATGTTGTGTGAAAAGACTAAAGCAAGAGAGGGTTTTTTTTGGTGCTATTGCCATAGCCAAGTTCAAGACAAATTGTTCATACATTATATGAAAAGGACACATGTGAGCACCTACATGTATAAAACTTCTTTGTTTTAACTAATTGTATTATTTCAGAACCAACTTGGTCAGTTTAAAATGGCAACGATTGAGAAACAGGCCAAATTGCGAGCGTCTATCAAAGAGGCTGAGAAGAGGAGACGGGAGATGGATGAACTTGATTCCAATGTCCAGCGTTTACAGAAATGGATGACGGACACCAAAGAGATGACTCGGCCTTCAGACCAGCCAGCAACAGTCATAGCTCCAACCATACATAAGGTAAATTTTCCTGAGTCAGAATTAATGCTTTGATACAAAATTTTCACTCTTTATATAAGAGATTCAAAAATATCATACAGGAACGTCTTACAATTGATATAGTTGGCCTTGATGAATGAGGCTTTCATGATATTCTGAAAGATTTCAATCTCAGCCATTCATGGAAGTTCCAGACAATTTGTAATTCATGCTTCGTTAAAATACCATGTATCAGATTTATGAGGTCATCAAGGGCATAATGTATGCCTATGCTGATTACTGCAAAAATTTGCTTTTTTCCCATCAGGAACTGGCAACAGACTTAAGACAACACAAACAGTTGGTTAGACAGCTTTCAAAACGTGGACTGAAAGACAGATCATCAAAACCAGTAGTAAAGCCTTTGACTGACAATGAAGTTCAAGAAAGTTGGGAAAGATTAGATAAATATCTTAGTAGGAAAACAAAAAATTTGGAAGATCTACTAAGAACCAAGAAACCAGGGGTAAGTAGGCACAGAAATCACAGAGGAAGATAAAATGACCTATGCAAGAGCAGAAAACTTTTTCTTGTCTGAGTCACTTAGCAAAATCATCACTTTTAAGAACTCATAACTTAGTTGTTGTTTTTTTTTATATAACTATTGTCTTTTACATAAGATTTATCTGGCAAGGGACTGTATCACTCTCTTTACATGTTGTAGGATATTTTCTCTTTACATGTTGTAGGATATTTAAGATTGAAGTTTTTGTAGTTAGTTTTTTTATCACTCTCTTTACATGTTGTAGGATATTTAAAATTGAAGTTTTTGTAGTAAGTTTTTTTTTAATTGTGTTTTTATGCACATTTTAAATGACTAATCTCAAATAACTGTACAGAAAAATGTCAAAGAATGATGCAGATTGTGAGAAAACTGGTGAGAAAAATGCATATGTAATGATAATGATGTAGAGTTCTGACAATGAAAACAAATGCGAAAAAAATAGTGATGATAATGGTAATCATCACAATAGTCATAAGAGTGATTATGATAATTGAGATCATTTGTTTTGTACCGAAATGTTAGTATATTTTCACATGTATAGAATGATAGTCCTGAGCTTTATTCCTTGTCACATTCTTACAGGAGCTAGTCAAAGTGTCCTTGTATGCCCCTGCTAGACATGCCGATTCAACACGTCAGTTGGAGGAAGTTAAAAGTGTCTTGAATGATATGGGAGACTGTTGGAGCCAGCTGCAAGTTCAGCTGGATGAAAAGCAACTCCAGCTGGATGAAACTTTCACTTTCCAACAACAGTATCAGGTATACATAGAAAATAAGGCATTAAGTCAGTTATTGCTTTTTCTGGGTTTTTTTTAACATATTGGTAAGATTAAGAAGTACAGCTCTTATTAAAGTACTATATGTATTCTGTTATATCTCAATTTTACAACCTTTTTTTTTTTTTAGAAAAAAACAATTAATTTTAATCAACAACAAACATGAGAATATTTTCTCTGTCTTTTCACAGTCTGCTCTAGAGAATGTCTCTGGTTATCTGGATCTTTGTCAGCAGCAAGTTTTCACAGCACCATCAACCACAGAAGAGCACATTAGACAAAATGAGGTCTGTTTATAACTTACAATCAATTTATACTCAAATTTCAGCTTGTACTAGTATCTCACGAATTTCTCCCTCTGCAAATGTATTAAATTGAGCCTGTTATGGTCTTTTAAAATCAACTGTAATGAAACAAAAGCTAGTTCATAATGACTTTAAAGTATATGTTTATTTGTCTCTCATCTTTTTCAGATCATGTGTATTCATTATATTATTATGTAATGTTAAAACATTGCGCTATTATGTACAAATATACTTTAATAAAAAATTGAATATCTGTGTAATATATTATAATTGGTCTTACTTATTGTCATCAGAACCACAAACTCAATATCATACTTTTTTGTAAACAGAGTCTCAGAAAAGAAATCCACTCACTGGAACAAGAAGTTGCATCGATAAATGAGCAGGCAGAGGACCTTGTCAATTCCTCCGGAGGAGCCAATCAGCCTCTGATTCAAAGTTGTCTGACCAGTTTAAACAACAGAATAAGGCTGTTGGATGAGACAGCAGAGGCCCAGGCTGAGGATCTACGCAAAGCTAGCAGGGAATGGAAGCAATACCAGGCAGAGGTGGTGGAGTTACAGAAACGATTACAGGACACCCAAAAATTAGTCTTAGCTCCTTCTTCTACCCAGTCTGTTGACCAACTGATGACTAACAATCAGGTGTGGCAATACTTGATTCAACAATTGTTAAAAAACTTTTTTTAACAGATTTTCTCTGGGTTTTTCTCGTTTTTTGTAAATTTTAAGGTATTTCAATCCTGTCATCTTGTCTTTCATTTGTGTGGTATTCAAGCTCATATTTCATTCATATAAACTCATAAGACAAATTTTTAAGATTTTCAATAAGTGTTTTCATTAAGTAGATTCAAGTCTTGTTTTTTTCTTTTTTTTTTTTTTTAAATTGTAGGATAAAACTTACCTCAAATTAGTCATAATATGGAATGAAGAGAGGCTGGCCATTTTTGTTGGAGTTATTCATTTTTTGTTGTTGTGTTATTTTGTTTGTTGTTGGGTTTTTTTGTTTGGGCCTTTGTTTTGTTTGGGGTTTGTTTGTTTTTTAGTTTTGTTTACTGTAATTTTAAAGAAAGAAAGTTGGTGCAGTCATTTCATCCAGACAGATTTTTAAACAAATGTATTTACTTTCTACTGTTTCAGAAAATTGAGGCTCAGTTGAAAAAGTGTGAAACTCAACTAAAAGAACTGAAATCTAAGGAGGCCTCTCTGACTGAATGCTATACAAAAGGAGTTTTCCCATCAGAATTGGTGACATTGCAGTCCAACTTTATGGAACTTCAAAGACGGGTTAGTTATTGTATAGCTACATTATAGATTCAAGACATTGCCTCGATTTTTTTAATGAGATACAATTCAATGACATGAACCTCAGTCCAGGGACATTCCTGGGATTCCCCTCAAAGTTATAGAGGCTCTGCTTTCCTCTATGTAACTGTCATGTATCCTCAAAAAAATTCTTTGGTTTGAAGATTCTTTGTTCTTGGTGTTGCTGTTTCTCCAACTGTTTTGGTTGATCGCCAGTTAAATTGGAGTAACTGCTTCTTGCTTATACTCTTGGCTCATCCCGATTTGGATCCCTGTATTATGTTTTGCAGAGGTTGGTGCAAAATTACATTGTGCTCAAACAGTCCCAAAATATGAAACAGGAGAAAGCAAGGAGTGGAAGGAATTAATTTTACCTAGGCAGCAGTTTTCAGCCTACTCTTTATGATCTCCAACTGACACAAGGATTTTGTTTTATGTTTGCAACTTACATATGAGACCCCCAGGTTTACCTGAGAATCTCCTATAGAATAAGGAACATGATTTTTTTATTTTTTATTTAAAGAATTTTCTTGAGCCAAAATGACCAAGAGAGGCAGTGTCCTAATATGAGATTAAAGCATTTCCCAGATGGATTCAAGTAAAAAATCTTTTTATCATATTATTGTATAGCACCTTCAAATCTTATCTGCATACATCTAGAAACTTATCCCCCAGCTTTTCTCAAGCAATCTGTCTGTTTGTCTAAGGACACTAATAAACACCACAGTTTCCTTCCATAGCTAAAATGAATTTGTCTTGAATTTCAAGAAATAGAAGTATTCTCTAGAATACATTGTAGGAAGAGATGATGATATTGAAAGGATTTTTTGGTACATAAATGCCAAACCAATCAGGCCTTATTAAAATAGAAGAACTCTTAAAGTGGGAATTTTAATTCTGATTTAAGGCTCAAGAAAAGAAAGCCAGCTTACAGAAGTCTGCTTCAGTTCAAGACCAGTATCTCAAAATGCTTAAAGATTATACCAGTTTTGTGGATACAGCTCAAGACAAGCTGAAAAATGACTCCATCTCTGCTAGGGACCTCAACCATCTCAAACAGCAGCTAAGTGCTCATAAGGTCAGTAGAGATCTGTAATGTAAATGAATTTGAAAGGCAGCTTTAGAAACGAAAAAAAACCCCACCCTAAAATGTTAATACAATTCATATTATAATTTTAATATAGTTGTTGGTGATCATCTTGTCCTCTATATTTTTTAATGTTTTACTTTGAGTTGTAGCCTTTTGATATCAACTGTAAAGGGGCATTCTCCTGTAAAAGTTACTTAGTTGTTTATTGGTTTTCTGTTTTCTTTATTTCTACAGGACTTTTTCTCAGATTTGGAAATCCACAAAGCCATTCTTGATTCTCTGGCCAGTCAGTGTGATGAGGCTACCAGGAAAAAACATCAGGCACAGCATTCATCCCTTAGCAGTTTGTCCCATGTCTTGGTTGATCAGGCCAGTTTGCACGGACAAAGGTCAGTAATGTTGTACCGTAGACCAAATATCATGGTCAGGCAATACCAATTTGTTTCTCTGCATGCTTTGTACTTTGCATGTTTTGTACTGTCATCTCTATCTAATAGGATGTGAAATGAGTGGTAGGGAAAATGTCGCCTAAATTGGACATCCTACATCTGGGCACAGTGGATGTATTCAGATTGGTTGAATAAATCAGTTGAGATCCCCGGCATGATATACATACAATGCAAAATGTGTACAAATAAACCTTTGCTTTAGTGGAAACTTAATGACCTGAAGAGTCCTTATGTCCGTGTTTCATTTCAGTAAAAAGGTTAATTTTTTTCCAATTACATAAGTCTTAACAGCGTAACTGAAGTAAAATCTGATATTGTTCTTTACTTTCTTCTCTTTTAAAGAAAAAAAAAAGTCATAGCAAGCTAGAAAATATTTGGTTAAAAAGAGATATTGATATTTGACAAGCATGATATGCAATGTTAGACATGTTTTCTTTGACCTGCAATCCTGTGTTTGTCTGGTATGTTTTACTTTATTTTCTTGATTTTCTCTGTACTGCTTACATAGGTTAGAGAGACTGACAAGACAATGGATAGAACTTGATGAAAAACATGTCCAACTGCAAAAGACTTTATCCAGCCTAGAAACCCAGGTCCCATCACCAATTGCCAGTGGAGATTCCCTTACAACGATTCAAGACAAGCTAACTAAGTAAGTTCTTTGTCTAACATGCACTGAATTAGATTCTATGTGTTTATCAAATAAAATGTGAAAATGTAATTTCCTTCAGCAAAAATCATTACTCCATAGCTGCCTCTTTGGAGAATATGGTGTCTGTTTTTTAAGTCCCTGTCTCATTGTGACAATTTATAATTATGTCACAGTTTTCATTGCATTTTTTGCCACATACAATACTTGCAATATCTCATTTTCACCTCCTTGGTAAATAGTTCATTTTTCTATTTCTGTTTAATTTGCCTATATGGATAGATCTGTTTATTCTTCACCTGGAAATTTCATAGCCTCTTCTGTTAATTTCACAATAGTAATGTCCCAACAGTAAGATGTAATCTTGCAGGAAAAATACCATTGGCCTATCATTGAGTTGAAGCGACATTGCATATTGTTATTTCTGAGCCATAAATTACTTTATTGTGCTATTTTATAAGATGTTTATTAAAGACATAACAATTTTGAATTTATGAATGGTAATAATACACATTGAAAGGCTTTCAGCTTTCTGGAGAGCAATTGTTTTCTTCAAAGACATTTATCTTGTTTTCCTTGTTGTTGTTATTCACTCTTTTAGGTACAAGAGGCTACAAGCTGAGTTGTCTGATGAAAGAGGTGCAGTGTTTGAAGTGGTGGACAGGGGAAAGCAGATATTACACAGTGTCAATTGCCCTACCCTGGAGACAGCCATCACGGATCTGGCTGAGAAATGGGTTTCTCTCAACACTGACTTGACACATGAACTAAAGAGGTACTTTTGTGTCCATCTGCATACTTGTATACTTATGATCAATTTAGAGATGCTTTCAGAGACATTGCCTCAGCCAGATTACCTGACTAAGATCTTAAGGTTGTGAAGTTTATTGTAAAAGTTAAGAGAAAAAAAGTAAGCACTTTTCTTTTTTCCTTTTCAGTCCTTTTTTTCTTCAGTGAACTTAGAAGCTTTGATTCTTTCCACACTGCGATAATTTGTGTATATTTCACACGAATACTCTTGAAACATTCATTAAGTCTAAATATGTTTCTTATTACTTTAGGACTGAAACTCTTGGAGATCAACTATCAGCATTTGAAGCAGAAGCAGCATTATTCACCTCCTGGCTGAGCACAGCCAAAATGACCTGTGCTAGTTTTAAACAGCTTACACCAGCTGATGTGCAAAACATTGGAAGCATTCGCACTAAAGTGGAGAAAGTTTTGGTGAGTCATGCAAGGCTGGTAAATATCCAAGGGGATTAAACTTAATCTTGTTAATATAATGTGTTGGTCACAATCTGACAATGTTGGTGTTATCATAACAGTGAGCATTTCTCACACATGAAGCTCACTCAAATGTTGCTCAGACTGAGTGGTGAGTCTATTGTGAAGCAAACTAGTGAGTACAGTTCACTTTGGTATCTCTTATGTTTTATTTATATTTAGTTTGGTTTTGGGTGTGATTTTTTTATATAAATTAATTCAACTTTGATTCCAGTCTAATTTTTTCTCCCAGTTTCAAACTATGCTTATGCCATTCTGCCTATGTCTCTGTCTGGCTAAGATTTTCTATTTTGAATGTGTCTTCCTGCTCTGTCTTTATCTGTCTGTCTTTCTCAGTGTCTTTGCATCTGTATGTCAGCCTGCATGCCTGGCTGCCTGTCTGTCTGTCTGTCTGTCTGTCTGTCTGTCTGTCTGTCTGTCTGTCTGTCTCTCTCTCTCTCTCTCTCTC
>JAOYNN010095514.1:0-17752 GCA_025770095.1 Goniobranchus kuniei | reverse complement strand
TGCTTGTTCGGGAAGTCCCACTTCAAACTTCAATGCTCAATAACAAAGCCAATATCAAAGGTAAAGGTTAAAAATAATTTGCAACCCGATTGGTAGTTCTTTAGATTAGAATAAACACCACTTCCAGGTCAGTTTCTTTATTTGGAACATAACAATTTTCCATTTAGTGAGGTCAGTATCCTATGTGTGTTATAATACGCCAGCGCGCTTCTTGCATACAGAAGTTTCTGGCGTGTTATATTACACCGTCGCGCTTCTCGGATTGCTGTCAAGGCGAGCGTAATAGATTACGCTGTAGCTTTATGATGGTTAATATGATGACAAAAAGTATTGATTTGCGATACTGGCTCAAAATATCTTGGAAAAGATGTTAATGTCAGGAAGCGCAGTGCAAGACTGGAGTGATTCTATAAAAAATACTTATGTTCCTCCTCAATGAATGCTGCACTGATGTTAAGCTTGTCCCTATAGGCCTATATGTTCTAGATCCATACACATATTACATGTACAAATTTGGTAAAGTTGTTGACTGAATTTATTATAGTGCAGTTTAAAAATTCTTCATCCCCACTTACTTCATGTGGTGCAGTATTAATTGTCTAATAACTGGCTGCTCGGGAGACAAGAGAAAAAGGTTATTGCCGGGGCATTTATAAGGCAAACATGCTTGTCAGTTTCAAATTTTCTCCCATTCTTTGTGAAGTTCAATTTTCCATTTCTTTCATGGGACATCAAGAATCTCAAAATTTCTTCAAGCAGTCCTAGTCATTGCCTGATTAAGTTAATGTGAGTGTTTGTTGTTTTCTTTTGTCCAACAAAATTGTCTTCCTGATGGCTAGCAAAGTAAGGTATAAGGCAATCTACTTGAAGTTGACTGGCAATAAAGAATTTGTTGCGTAGATTGGCTATCTGAATCTACCAATAAATTCACTCCGTGATAAAAACACCAACACAAGACAAAGCCCCCTCCCACACCATTGCAAATCTGTGACATCCATGATAAATAGTTAATTTTGCTCCTCAAGCATGTATGAGGAGAGAGTGTAAATATGGCGATTCTCATTAGAATTGCCATCGTCAACCAGTTTACTTACATAAGGTGGGACACCTGTGCTACTTGTAAAACTAGTCATCTAGACTCCCAAGCTATGGACGTTTGTCTTCTACAGCAAATAGTTCCATAATGAAGGTCTATTTTGAGACCGCATTCGCCTTATTGACCAACAAGGGTTTGTACATGTATTGGACTTGGACCAGTGGTGAAAAAATATTTATACCTTATTGTTTGCAACAAGCTCAGTAAAATAAGGCGGGTTAAAAGCATGAGGCCTGATTAGACTAATTAGAGAAAAGAATATTGTCGGTGTCGTTCTATAAACTTATAAGTGCAAAATAGCAAACAGGAATCACGGAATTCGTAGTTATACATTTAGAGCAACAAAATGAGACCCAAATTCTTATACGTTTAGCGCAGGAACGATATTGGTGCATTTCTGTCAATCAATTTCATTTCTGACTCAAATGAGAAGTGTGCTTCCGACAAAGTTTAATTTGGTGCAGAAAAACGAAAATCCGAAATTTTGTAGATATACGGTAATAGAACAACACCAACAATATGTATGACGAGTTTAGCTGGTTATAAGGAGAAGTGGATTCTAAGGTTCTGAGTTATTAGTCAGTTACTACTGTATTATAACACATAGCATTATGTGAAAATTAGGACATTTCTTTACTTTTCTTTAAAAGATGTTTTTATTACTACAGACGTCCTGCAACAGTCTGCCTTTGTCCATTTCTTCCTAATGAAGAAATCCAAATCAAGACAAAGTTATACATTTTGCAGCATCCATTTGAGGTGAGTATCAAGATGCTTCATAGTTGTAAGTGACTTGTTATACTGTCATAATTTAATGTCCTTGTGAAGTACAGTCACCGCCACTTAGCATCAGGGTGGATTGCATTATGTTTCGGTTTGGAAATGATTATTGACTGGGATGGAATTTTTCCCATAAAAGACATTGGATAGAATCACAGGGTTTCGCTTAGAGCCCAGTCCATTTGATTTACATAATGATTTTTCTTCAAAATTTTAAAGGTAGATCTAATTGAAAAAAGGAACGAGCTCTATAAAGTGACCTTACCCATGCAATGGTGATGTTACCCTGGTTTACAATGGGAATGTCAGCATGCCGGCTGGACTCTCACCGTCTGATTGGGAATGCAGACGTCCTAGCAATGGGGCAGAGCACTGAGACTGGAGAGTTCTAAGCAAGAGGGGACAAACAATTCACACATCTTGCAAACTGAAGAGCGAATCTGCCACAGCCTCTAACTCTTATCCCATTTAATGTTACCAGCAATTAGAAAGGATGAGACTGGACAGGTAAGAGCATTTTATGGGTCTACTCCTAAATGAGCTAAGCACATTCCACTTTTGGGAGATGGGGGGAATGGGATGGAGAAGGTGATGGCAAACAAAATGCCAGCATGGGACCGGGATTGTATAATACAAACAGAAACAAACTAAGAGGCTTTCACACAGGAATGCATAACAACACACCTGATATCATCAGTCCTGCATACCTAGTTAAAGAATCCTTGATGGCTAAAACATTCCTCTCTAAGATAAGGAGAAGTAAAAATCATGTAATGCATAACATCATACATGTAGTTAGAACAAAAAAAAACAAAACAGACTTGTCAAGGTGGTTCCCCATGTCAAACGGATAATGTCAGACTACGGTTAACATCATGGAAACACCATGGAAACGGATGCCATGACACTAAGCAGCGGCAACTGTAACAATTAATGAAATGAATTTTATGAAGCGTGTTGTTTTGATGCTCATGTCATCCTTGCAGAATTATAAGCACTATACATGATCTGCATGAATTTTTACGTACACAAAAGACTGACATTCCCTATGATGTTGTCTCAAATCTTAATTTCAGAAAATTTTAATTGATCTAAAAGATTTAAAAGTCATTCAAACAGACTTTGTGAATTAAGGACACAAAATAGAGCATTACATTAGTTTATCTGTTTCCGTTCCCATCGTTTACTACATTTGTAGGAGTCAAGATGTCTTCGCACTGTTCGTATACTTCAAAACAGCATCCCCTCGGATAATTGCATTGTTGTAAGAGGAAAGCGGTTTTCTAATTCCAAGTGAGTCCATATACCGTAAATTTATTATTGACTTATGTATGGTGTCAAAAACCTAGAATTTAAAGATGAATTGTTTCATCTGGAATGTAATTCTAAGAAGTGCTGATTTAGGAGACGCTTAATAACTGACTCATGTGCTTTTCACCTCTTTAAATATTAAGAAGAAGGGCATTTGACAGAAAAACAACATTTTGCAGAAACTAAAACTGATGAATTGTTGTGATTTCTCTAATTTTGAGATAAATTGAATGAAGAAGAATAAGATTAGACTATAAGTGATATAAATGGATTTATACTATTTACCAAGCAGTCCAGATGGTGGATTTAAGTGTAACTTAAATGAGCCGTTCATAAGAATAACTATTCCCTGCAAGGCTTTAAAGACAGCTTTCATTTTGAACTGTTAATGAAATTAAATGTATATATATATGTATGTATGTATGTATATATAATTACTTACTACACAATATTTTTGTGGGTAAAAAATGCAAACTAAGAAATAAGAATAAAGGTATGAAACTCAATTTATGAATACGAATTTTGTAACATAAAATGTGCAATGAAATTAAGTTATTATTAGAAAAATGAGAATTTCTTATTTACACAAAATGAGCAACAATTTTACCAGTGTAGTATGATTTCTTATATTATGATTAGTCAGCCTTAATAATTTAATGAATTTAAAAATTAATGTATTTTCTAACGTCTCTTAATGTGCACACAACTTTAAGATGTAAAGCACCACTGAGCACCCTCTCGTGGAACTTGGTGTTGTATATTTATACACTTACTCTACTTACTTACTTACTTACTTACTCACTTACTTACTTACTTACTTACTTACTTACTTACTTACTTACTTACTTATTTACTTTCTTTCTTACTTACTTACTTACTTACTTACTTACGTTCTTACTTACTTACTTACTTACTCACTTACTTACTTACCAGACAGAAAATGATCAACAGAAGAGTCCTCTCAAACAGTTTTACTGATCTGAAAAATAAAAATTGCTGCATTCTTTTGTTTTTTAGATCAATGTTATGGAAGCCTTGTCATTAAAAGTTGTTGAGTGACTGTTTTCTGTCAAATCAACATTAATTTAACGATCTGAGAATTCTACCTGGTTGCCACATTCATGTCTACCAAGTAATTCCATATTCACCAATGGTAAACCATGTAAAACATAAAATTTGACCTAAAATCAACACTTTACTTTACTGGAAGTTTGTGAAGGTATTATAGGGTGTATTTTTGTTATGCCCATTAGATTTCCAGAGTTGAGACAAGTCTTTCAATCACCAAATACCCTGCTTCTGTATCCTGGAAAGGATGCTGTGGATATACAAGATTTGCCATGTGACAAATCCTATAATCTGGTCCTTTTAGATGGCACTTGGGCACAAGCTAAAGGAATTTATAATCAAAATCCTTTCCTGGGAGATCTTAAAAAGGTAAGATTTATAATGCACACCCAAAGTATTGTATTGTAATAATGTTTACCTTTCTAGTTGAATGAATAAATCATGGGAAATGTTGCATGTCATGAAGTTTTGTTTGATGTAAATTGTATTTAAGTAGTAGATAACAATCAGTGTGTACTTAGGAAAAAATAAAATGGAACGTAATTAAATTTAGCCATAAAATGTATTCTAGAACAGAAAACAAAACAACTTTTGACAGTTAAACTTGTCAAGGAAAAAAGATCTTTAAATCATGAGGTGAAATTGATAACAGTGACAAAGTAGAATGTCAACCATTCTCATCACTGAAATTTGAATCCTACTTTTACTTATTGAAGGGGCGAGGGTGCTGTGGCTCAGTGGTAGAGCATTGTTCAGCTGACTGAAAGGCATCAGATTGAATTCTTGCTAGAGACAATTTTTTTTCCCTTAGGCAAAGATGTTTACCCCTGTTTGCTTCACTCAACCAGGTGAAAATGGGTACAGCTTTAGCTGGAAAAGTACTCTGCAATAGACAAGCGTTCTATTCAGAGAGTGATGGATAAAGTTTGTCACTGTCCACTTCATGCCCTATAAACCGAGATAAGCTCCGACCCAATAATTCGATTCATCTCTAAAGGACTGCTTTTTTAAATTGTTGAAAATAGAACTACCTGTTAAAAATATCTACTCATTTATTGCAGTGCAGTTATCAAAGTGTCTCTCTTTGAATACTTTTTAAGTTCATGAAGGTGCCCTCATATATTTCGGTACATCGTCTCCTTAAGAGATCACAACAGAAAGACGTAAAGGAAGAGACTGCCTAATAATGTATCTATTGTGCCTCTTGTGAAATGAATTCATTGCACTAGTAAGCACAATGATTTAAAGGTTATGTCTAATAGTATATCCAACAGAACTTCATTTTATGACTGTACTTGTTAGAAGAAACAAGTTGAGGCTTGGGGTTAATTTAGGCAAGGCGGAGGGTGCCGACACGGAGGCCCACCATCGATTCCAAGTGGTGCAGGATTTTTTTCTTGTGTTCTTTCCTTCTCTGTCCTGACTGGGGTTTCACTAAAAATTTCTGTTTGTTTCAACTATTTATGACTGTACTTGTTAGTGTGGTTTTTATAGAATCAATATTATCGAGGAGACAATTTGTAAAGTATGCTCTGTGATTTTGGACTCTCTGTATCTATATTTTAATGTTTGAATGTGTCAAGGTAGAAAGAGTAAGGTTGTTATTCATTGAAGCTTTATTTTATTATTCAGTCCTGTGATTTTATTTTGTCTATCATGTGGGCTTATTTATTTCATTTACCTTTTACGTTGTATGTAGTGCACAAGTTGAACAAGACTTCCAATTTCTCTTTACAAGATAATAAAGTATTTTGAAAAGAATTGAATCAAAGCCTCAGAATTTTCAACTGATTTATTTATCTATTGTAACTTAGGGAAGGAAATTTCGTAGAGTAAAGTTGCTAAAATAATAATAATGTGATTACTCCCATCCTTTTTTTGTCATTGTTTGCATATAGGTTCAAATAAACATTGATGAGAAGAGTAAATATGTCATCCGCACCCAGCCCTGTGATTCAGCTTTGTCAACCTTGGAGAGTGCTGCCATTGCAATTTCAACCTTAGAACAGCGGCCTGAGATTGCTGAGGTATGTATTAATTTAACAGCAAAAAGTCGGGCACAAATAATTCAAGTATCATCATGATAAAGTAGTGATGATAAAAGAGCCAAGCATGCAGTGGAGCCATCAGGCTTTTAGAGAGATTTAGGCAGCATCATTGACTTAGCTCAATATATGATTATTATTATTATTAATATTCTTATTATTAGCAGCAGCAGCAGTAGTAGTTAATCAGATCTGTCCTCACCATATGCAAAAAATATACTGTGAGTAATTTCATTCACCTGTTTTAAAAAACTATCAAAAGAAAATTCCATCCTCATTAACCACTCTTAGCCAATTCAGAAGATAATCTTTTAGTAGAAGATATCACTATTGGTTCCACCAGCTTAGCAAATAATGCCAAGCAGTATCATTGGAACCAGTTACACTTTGGCTAATATTCAGTACAATAAAGTATTATTTTAAAGTATTTGTCATCAGCTGTCCATGGAATCTTTTACTCTCTCCAACAGATTTTGATACAGCCTCTTATTGCCCTGTGTGATTTTCAAATTCAACATGGCGCCTCAGAACACCAGAGCCGAGAGTACAAAGTGGAAAATGGATTATGGACAAAACCGCTCCCGAGATCTGTGCAGAGAAGACTTGATGAAAAGAAGACACAACATATATCCTAGCCAAAATGTTTCTTAGTAGTTTCAAGCAACAGGTATTGTAAGGCTATATTTATTGATCACCATGGTAGAATGTAATATTGGCCAGACAGTACATGCTTAACTTACTGCACTGCTTACATTAAAATTTGTCTTTTGGAATTTTTACCTATGACACAGACTTTCCAACAGACACCTGTGCTCCAATTGCATTGCTCAAAATCTGGTCTTCCTTGCTTCATCAGAACTGATCTCCTGCCATTCTTCAACATGTTCATCTTAAGCCTCTCTTATATCCTCTCCACTCACTTTACCCTCTGATTTGCTTCCGATAATGCTTTTTGTGTTCAATTTGGCAAAAGTGGGCCAATTTGAGTTTATTTGATTATTTCAGAATTAATGTTTCTTATAATTCAATATTTCTTTTGCAACTCATGCTATCCACAGACTTTTGACAATTTTATTATAATATTATGTCCTTTTGAAAGCTAGATTTTTAGTTTTGCTATTTCAGTGCCTTTATTGGCTGCTTTTACAAGGTGAAGAGGATCAAAGAGGTTCAAGCTTTCTGATATTATATTCTGCTTTCCATGTGTTCAGTCTAAAAGTATAAGTAGGATAAAATCATTTTGTACTAAATGTCCTCACTAAAAGGCCATACTTTTGAAAATTATTTCCTCAATGTTAAGAGAGTGGGTTTTCCTGTGTCAAAATGGACAATTATGGGCATTGCATGAAGTTTATGCGATATTTGATACTTTTATGTAAGAACTTTTAATCATTGTATCTTACCAAAAATGAATTATGCCCAATAGCCGTTTTTATGGCACTGTGGATATGGTATTGTACTGTAACCCGAATGCTGCGGGTTCGAGCCCTATTTTGGCACCGCATTTGTTTCCTTGGGCAAGAAAATGTACCCCTATTGCCCTGGTGGCGCTGCTGTGCAGTTGACGCTATGTTTCCTCTCGGTCTTCTTTCTAGAGAAACCAAAAGAAAAATTGCCCTTGTGACATTAAAGGCTTATATATATTTTTTGTAATACAATTAAGTAGGAAGCAGTAAAGAACCTTACCAATCAAAATGAATCCTTGTTGTTGGAGATCTAAATACTGCACCAACAAAAAACAGATTTCATCCCTTCTGTGAATCACACATTGTTAGCTGTGTGGTCACCATTCTAATACTGAACAGCGGACATTGTTAGCTGTGTGGTCACCATTCTAATCCCCAACGGCGGACATTGTTAGCTGTGTGGTCACCATTCTAATCCCCAACGGCGGACATTGTTAGCTGTGTGGTCACCATTCTAGTACTCATTGGCGGACCTCCATGAGGACATTAAGGGCAGTGTCCCCCCAGCTCCCAGCCCTCAGCCAATCAATTTCAATGAGTTTTGATGAAATACATAATAAAACAATTACATTTTTTATTTTGTCGCCCATTGATTTAAGCCTATTCTTGACCTACAACTAGGCCTAACCTACTCTCTCATCATCTCATGGCGTGGCACTGCATGTAGCAGACACGAGATGTATGGTAGATTTCTTTGCTACATTGAAGACAAGAAGGACTCAGTTTCTGTACGAGTAAAGTTAGGCTATGTTATCAATGCTGTTTCTGCTAATACTATTACACATTTTACTCAATTGCCATAAGTTCTGCTGGCTGTGAGAAGACCACTTCTTTTACAAACGTATACACAGTCAGTGACAACTACAAAAGACTTGAAACCACATTTGTCTGATACTGACTGCAGTTAGTGAATAGTGTAGGATACCAGCATTATCATACTTTGGTAAAACATAAGTAGTACTATAGGCATGATTTGACCCCTAAACACCAGATTCATTCGAGTCAAAGATGGCGTCCAAGATGGCGGCGCGCATGAGAGATTGGAAGCACTGTCATTTGTAATGGCGGACCGGAAACAATATGACCGACTGGATGGTGACTAAACAGGAAGTTTAGGTTTTGACCGTTACAAGATGGCCATGACTGGAATCAATCCTGCTGGTTTTTGCATCTTTCAAGATGGCTGACTGGAAGTTGTGCATCACTTGACCTCAAAGCTGTTATACAAGATGGCCACGACTGGAAATCTTGTCAACTTTTTGTGTAGTTACAATGATGTAATGCGCATGAGAATTCGGATAGGAACCAACATGGTGAACAAAGACTAAGAGGGGGGACAAGAACCAAGATGGTGGCAGCCATCCTTTTGTAGGCCACATTGTATGTTGAGAAGGTTTGCTTTTCCCATTGCCATTCATGGTGCTTGAGATTTTTTGCCCCAAAAGTTTGGGTCTTTTGGAAGAATTATGGTATGGAAACAGAAGCTAACATTTACCTAGTTTCAAATGCCAATGACATATTTTGTGTAAAACTTAATTGCATTATTGTCCCTCGTCCTGGCGATTTATGAAATCAATCAGCGCTGTCATCACTTTCTTTCTAAGTTCTCTTAACCATCTGGTAGTGATATGAGGGTTTGCGGTTGTGGCAGCAACAGCTGGTGGCTCTGGTCGTTCATAGATTTTCCACTCAGAATAGTCGAAGGGGAGATATCTTGGATTTTTCTTCCTGTAAATGGTGTGTCTGAAGAATCAGTTTTAACCAAAATGTGGTGAACTAGTACTTTGAGCTTTGCTTGAACTTACATCATTGAATCAAAACTGTGAGTGACCTTGAATGGGATGGCTTCCTGATCATTCACTTGAATTATCGTTTTAGACTTGTGAACTTGTAAAATGTGATCAAGTTTTTGTCCATTCTGGAAAATGATGGGTACAATAATGCTCAAGACATTCTTTTGACAAAGTTCCAGATCAAGGAAAAGCTTGATAAGCATTCCCATATCATTTTCCTCCTAGGTGTAGCACACATCCAAAGTGTCAAACATAAATGCCTTTGAAGAAGGAAATGCTGATCAAATGGGGTTTACTTTTCTGAGCAAGTCAAACGTTCAAAATTCAGGAACATTCCGATAATTCGGTTGAAAGCAAAGAGGATCTTGAAAATATTGTATATATACAAGGGTGAAGACCAGACAACTTGGATATTACCTTGTGTATATGACGATTGTTATTGCAAAGATTGATATAAGGAGGGCTTGAAGAAAATGGAGTTTCAGTACGCTGTGAGGAATTGTGCATGCTTGATTCCAAATCCATAGCTGATTTATTTTAATATAGCGTTCTAAGGCGGTACTAATTCAACGAAGGTCAAAGAATCAAATGATCTAATCAATATCGTGACCAACACATACGTCATCACAAGATGGCTGCCAGGAAGTTGTATATCACATGTTGATGACCATTTCAAGACGGCTGCCAGGAACTTGCGTATGGCGTGAATTTAACTGTTACAAGATGGCAGACCAAAACCAATACAGTGGACCAACACTAAGATGGTGGACAGGAACCAAGTTGTAGGCCGGAACCAAGATGGGGGGACATGAACCAAGATGGTGGCAGCCATCCTTTTGTGTGAAATGCACGATTTTACGTTGAGAAAGTTGGCTTCTCCCATTTCCATCATAGTGCTTGATTTTTTGCCCCAAAATATGGAGTTTTTTGGGGTTTGGTTTTGTTTTTGTTTTTTGTTTTTTATTGTTTTATTTCATTTAAACTAAAACAGTGAACACATTTCACAAATATCAAGAGCAGCATAAACAACAATAGGATTCTTTTAATCAGATTTAAGCCTCGGCAGTCATTCTTTATGCAAATAGTCTGCATTGAAAAAATTAGCAATTTCATCGTAATCCGTGTTGTCTGGAAGCTCAAACAACCATGCTGTTATGACCGTGTCGTGTTCTATGCATTCCATTAGGTTTGTGCAACAGGTATCCAATCTTTCTTGGTCTGTCATCATAAGGCAGACATCATGTTGGAGTTGGCTTGGTATTTTGTTGCTACAACATTGGGTAGTTTGTCATTACAGACTTTTGAGTATGCCATTATCAGGAAATTTTCATAAATTTGCTGTCTCATGTTTTGAATTGGAAACATCTCTTGTTTTGGGGTTAATTTAGGCAGGCAAAGATCAAGACAGGTCTTGACTCTATTGAGAAGAAGAAGGAAATGAAAAATAGGGAACCAAGCAACACATATGACATCACAAAATATACCGTTCACAATCAGTGCTTCTTGAAGTGAAAGAAACAGGAAGCAGGATTTTGTTTTTCCCAAAAATATATCTGGAACAAATGAGTGGAAAAAAATCACTTCAGAATATGTGACAAATTCAGCTTGAATAAAATTATAAACAAATTCATCGTTAACTCTAATGTCTTCACTGAATTGATTAATAATATCGTTTATACTCACACCTTGACATTTATGATACAAATAAAAAAAGACAATACTATCCACAGATTTTTGACCATAGGCCTTGTAACTGATAAGGATGTGTTCAAAATGTTTGGTAGTTATTTTAAAAACAGTTCTAATTCGGGAGGTAGTGTTCTGCCATGAGAATCAAAGTATTCACTGTTTTTACCAATAGACGCTGTGGAAGATGGTGAAATATTCATCATCTCCAACCTCGCTCAGTAGATCGTTAGAAAGTTATTGAGGACACTCTTGAATAATCCTTTTCCCTTATAGAAGTTCAGGAGATCTTTCTTCAAAATGCAGCTATTGAATGTGGATGGATATCCTTTCCACTTGACTAGAATTTCTTTTTTACATCCACCCCCTCTCTCTTCCAAAACGTTTTCTATCTTGTAAATGTTTGTATTCTTGAAGTTCCTGGGTGTCGAAAAAACCAGTCCAAAGATCTCCTTATAATCCGTTAACACATAATTCTTCACCCGGGAATTTAAAACTTTGGAAATAGTGAACAGTTTTTCACTCCAATTTTGCAATTGTCCCTTGTTAAACGTTCTCTTAGCTTTACTTATTGAAACCGTGTCACCCACTTTGAAAACCGCTTCTTTCCTGCTAGGCAAAGACTGGTGTTCGAAAGTGTTAGCCATACTCTTTCTGGATTAGGCTCATTCAAATCTTTGGGTCGTGTTCCAATACTCCTGTGATAATTATTGTTGTAGGCTTTTAAGAGATCATCAAGTACGTCCACATATCTAAGAGCTGATTGAATCTTTCGCAAATCCCTGTTTTGATCTCTTCGTTGTTTCTGTTTTTAAAAGTTTTGGAAAAGACGATTCATGAATTCAGTACCTTTATCCATCTGAACGCGGGTTCCTTCGATGAAGAATATACTTTTCAAGCGCCAATCAAGCTTTTCCCAGTTTTGTCTTTCATAGGTACAGTCCAAGCAAATTTTGAAAATACATCTATACAAGTGAGGAGATATTTGTAGTCCTCATTGTATTTGGCTGGCTTTATTAAATCCATGAGATCCGTTTGCCATTGATCATCGATCCCTCCAACAATGACTTTGCTTTTTTTGAAACGATGAATGACCAGTTTATGTAATGTGTAGACGTCTTGCTCTGCCAACCAGTCTTTCACTTTCCTCCAAAGTTGGCCCATTTTCCATTGTATTATTATTTTGTTGCATATAATAAGCTCTTAATAGTGCCTTAATGCCTCCAAACCTTCCTGCTTCTCAAGGTCTGCAGTATATATTGTACAAAGCCTTGTCCAACTTTGATTCTTTCTTTTTTAATGATGGAGCCATCAGTAAGGTGTCCAAAACACCCTTTTCTGCTTTCTGTTAAATCTTGAGAAGGTAAGTGCTCCACCTTTTCTTCTTTTTCTTGTCAGAAGAATATCCGAAGTCATCCATTCCACTTTTCAAAATTTCCGACTAGGTCCTGAGGTATGTTGCTTTCACGCAAGCTTTGAGCAAATGCTTCCTGTCCCCTGGGCACATGTGATTTTCGTTTGCATAGCACCCCTTGGACCAAATCGTTGATATTTTGTATTAGGCAAAAGGTGTCCTTTTATAATCACCTCACCTCTTTCATTCCAACTGATATTACGACGGCAAACTTTGCAAACCTGTTATCTATCTATTCATAGTGTTTAGAGATAGCAGGTTTGCGCAGTCTGTCTAGTAGCATATTCACTTTGCTTCTCATTTGGATGGGTGCGCTTTTGATAATTTCCCTTTCAATGAAGTCATCCATGGTCATATTGTTTTTACTAGCATCATCGTTTATCACAGAAGGGCTGAGTGCCATAGACATCAAAGGAGCAGCTGTATTCTCTAGTCTGACCAGTGTGGGCTCAATCTTTTCTCCATAGATTAGATATCTTTGCAGATTGTCTTTGGAAAGTTTCACTTTGTCCACATGGGCCAACTTTGGGTCTTTTAAAGTGTCTTGCATTGCCTCTTCCTGACGCATTAAAGCTTCATCAACGATACTGTCCTTTTTTCTTTCCTTTGTCTGCTGCTGTTGTTGAAGGTAATGTTGAAAACTCTCGAGAAGACAAAGCTCGACTAGAGCCATCTTTTTAAAGTGTGCCATTACTTGATGAATATACTCACTAAAGGGGCCAACACTTGTATTGCAAGAGAGGCTTTAAGGGCTGAAAAGAATCTGCTTCCCTTCTGTAGCACAATCTTTTTCTTGCCCTTGCTCAAGATATTACACCAGGCCAGTTTCCTGACGACTTTACAATGTTGTTTTGACTTGGATAACTGCTGTACGCTTAGAGGCATGTTGCCTTTTAAGAAATTTTTCCCGCATTCGCAGAGACGTCATCAATTCGCCATCGGCCTGTTTCATAATGACATGTATTGTCTTCAGCTTACCCGTTCCAAGCATTCCCAGTATAAAAGCATTGCAGATGTGCATACCACCAAAGGCTATCATTAAATGAAGTAGTCTCAACCCTTATTTATCCAAATATACATATTCAGGTCCAGGTGGGAACATATTTGTGCATAATCTTAGATGATCAGGGGTATCCTGTTTCAGATCAACCAATAAATGACTTTGCAGTTTGAAATTGGTGTCTTTGTAAGCCTCTTGAATATATCTACTATTTACCAGGTCTATCTGCTTTGCTAGGTTGGTTATCTAGGTTGATTGATTGATTTATTGAATGTGTATTATGCCCAGTGCACCTGGTTGGGATGATCTCAGGGCTTTTTTTTTTTAGTCTTCTCCCTCTAGACCTTAAAGAAAATTTCTTGATATCTAAAAAGCTATACATTAAGGGACAGAATTTTAGGGGCTTACATTATCAGGGTTTTTTTCCTTGCTCTAATTTCATGTCTTTTCCTACCAAAATAATATCTATACTATGATGTATAAAAAGGCAAGGTTTTTTAAATTGTGTTATAAAGGTGGGTGTTTTTTAAAAAAGCCAAGATGTTACTAGATTACACATTTCTGAAGAAGTTATACAGATATCTTTCATTGTAAAACTTGTTTCTTATGTTATCCATGTGCATGCATTCCAATAGCACATGTTTTATAGTCAGAGTGGCCCCACATAAAGGACACAATGGCAAGGGTTCCTTTTTGAGTATGAAACAATGTGTAAACGAAGTGTGACCAATTTGAAGTCAACTCATTGCTGTTTCATTCTTTCTGTTACCTTTGAAAGATGAAGGTTTTTCTTTTAAGTAGGGAATAATTTCGTGCAATTTATTGTTTGTTTCATTATTCAATTCTTCTTGCCATATCTGATTGATGTGTTGATTAGTCAAAGACTTGAAATCAGAAAAAAAAGGATAAGTTTATCTTTAGTTGTAGGTTCTTGGAGGGCAGACTTTGCTATGCGATCCACCTTTTTGTTTCCTTTAATTCCAGTATGTCTGGGGATCCAGACAAAGCAAAGTCCACAGTTGATGTTTAATGTGTTTATGTATTTAAAAATCTTTTGGATTCTTTTGTTAGCTCTCGCAGGATTTTGCATACACTGTAAGGCCGACAAGGAATCCGTAAAGATGACATGATTTTTCTTAATTTGAGGGTTAATTGCCTTCAAGGCTTTTAAGGTCATAAGAAATCCCTCGAGTTCAGCATTAAACACAGACGTCTTGTGTGGTAATCTCACCCAACAGGATTTGTCAGTAACATTCGGACAGTACATAGCTGCTCCAGTCTTTTCACCATCCTTAGAGCCGTCTATGCTCATTTCTTCAAAGTTTTGATATTTTTCTTTAAGTTCAAAAAATTCAGTTTTATAGATGAGGTTGCTCGTTTCATCTTTCTAAAATGTTTGTAAAGATAGGTCAATTTTGAGTTGTGGTTGGTTCCATTGGGGTAATGTTTCTGATTTTTTATCATCAACATATCGTAGGTGAATATTGGTATTTGAGATGTGATGTAAAACTCTGAGTCCTAAAGGTGGGGTGGTTTTGGATGTTTCAAAAATTTCACTGGTTGAAGCATTGACAATACAATCATAAGCTGGGTTTTCTGGAAGGGATTTTAATTTAAGTACGTAATTCATGGCAAATTTGTTGCGGGGATGCGCCAAAGATGTTTCATCAGCTTCAACATACAGACTTTTGACGGGAGTCATTCTGAAAGATCCAAGCGCAATTCTGAGACCTCTATGAATTGGGTCCAGTAGCTTTAGAGCATATTCAGGGGCAGAGCAATACACAACACTACCGTAATCCAATTTTGAACGAACTAGAGTGCGGTACAAGCACAAAAGCGTTGTCTTGTCAGCACCCAAGTCCGTGTGACCAACCACTCGAAGTATGTCCAAAGCCTTTTGACACTTTAATTTTAAAGATTTTATATGGGGAAAAAATGACAATTTGGCATCAAAGGTCACTCCCAGAAACTTTGCTTGGGGGGCGACCTTGATGCTGGTATTGTTCAATTTTATAGTGGGCTCTTGATGGAAGATCCGTTGTTGATTGGAATGTAAACATACAGTTTTTGAATTGGAAAATTTGAATCCATTATTAATTACCCATTGTTATACTTGGTCAATACATAGTTGCGTCGAACGTTCCAAATGAGAAAGATGTTTCCCCTCTGTATAGATGGCGAAATTATCCACAAAAAGAGAAGTATTTGCATTTGCATTGACAGGCTTGACAATATTGTTTATTTTGATATTGAAAAGAGTGGGAGATAGGATACTCCCTTGAGGAATACCTGCTTCCTGAGAAACTTAGTCTGAGAGGGTTTGATTAATTTTGACCTGGAAATTTCGATTAGATAGAAAATCCAAAATAAAAAGATGGAGTCTACCACGGAAGTCGAGATCATGAAGATCCAAAAGGATGCCATGTCTCCACGTTTTATCATACACCTGCTTCCACGAGTACGGAATCTTACCCCTCGTCCAGATGTGGTTGAAAATGCCCAACAGAATAATTTTACATCGATCAGGAAGTTTAGACAGGAAGACTAATTAATACCATCAGCTCCAGGAGAGGATTGACTAGACTACCCAGGGCTACCCCAAGTTCCTTTAGGGTAAAATGGCGGTATTTTGTTCAGAATTGTCTGAATTAAAATTTAAGTTTTGTTTCTCTGCGAGAGATTTTCGTCTTTTGAACTGGTCGTGGTGATATTCATTAGACGATACGTGGGAGAATCTTTCACCCAAACAATTTGCAATTTTGTTTGTGTTTGTGATTAAATCACCTTATTGTTTTAAGTGTGATTTCGTTTGATTTGCGTTTTTTTTCCGTGGATCTTATGTATCATATGCCACACTTTTGTGGCGGAGTGTCTCCAGTGAGGGATGACACAAAACGCTTCCACAAACTCCTTTGGGCAGATTTAATGATTTTTCTGGCCTTTGCCTTGGCCTGTTTTAGGAGTAAAAGATTCTCCACGATAGGTTGGTTGAAGAATTTTCTGTACATCTTTTTTCGGGTTTTAATGGCCTCTCTACATTCCTCTGAGAACCAGGGAGTCCTGGGAAGCCTTTTCGAATGAACAGCAAGCTTTGGAATAGATTCCTCGGCGATTTCCAAGATTTTGTCCGAAAAGGTAGATACAGGGTCAGCCGAGTCCAGGATGTCCTGACTGATCCTGTCTAAAGAAAGCTTTTGAAATAAAGCCCAATCGGCTTTTTTAAGGTTAAAGATAGAGCTTGCGTTTTCAGGTGTTTTGTCAACAGATGTCAAAATAATTTTGAAATGATCGCTTCTACATATATCGTCGTGGACCTGCCATTCAAAATTGAGAGTTGAAGGATATGCTTTTGACACGTCAATAGCCGAAAACGTTCGTAAGCCGAGTGAAGAAAGGTTTTGCTGCCAGTATTCAACAGAATTAAATTGTTGATATTAACGAACTTTTCAATGACAGTGCCACGATTATCCTGGTCGCCCCACAAAGGAGAATGGGCATTGAAATCACCCAATAACAAAAAGGGTTTGGGAAGCTGACAGACCAAATGGTCCAAATCCGCTGGAAAACCTGGTTGGTTTGGAGAGAGGTAGACGGAACAAATAGTGACACATTTACTTGCAACGTTACTCAACCTCACAGGAACTGCTTCGAAGTTTTTTTAAGTTTAAGGAAATTTCAGAACAATGATGGTTTAAATTGACCAAAAGTCCAGCATCCCCAGAGGAATTGGGTGGTGGACGATGGAAAATGTGTATCCCCTTTGAGGAGAAAAAACGGTACCAACTTTGCATTCTTGCAATGCAACAACACAGGGTTTTTTATGAACACACAAAACTTGTAATTCTTCAAAATTAGATTTGATGCCTCTGGTGTTCCATTGTACAATGGTAGCCATTATGACAATAGAAAAGAGAAATTACTTTTAAAAGATGGTTGAACCCCTGGTTTCAAACCCGAATATTTTTAATGTTTAGTTTGTTCCTCCGACTCTCATTCTTGAGAAGGCGAGGAAGTCGGAGGTTTCTTGAGGGTGGTAGAAGGTCCTGGTTGGGGCTTGGGAGATGGGAGGGGAGGGGGAGGTGGTTCGGGT
>JAOYNN010095403.1:0-11769 GCA_025770095.1 Goniobranchus kuniei | reverse complement strand
ACAAGGGTTTAGAACATCTAGCCATAACAGGAAAAATAGAAGGCAAACGCAGTAGAGGAAGACAGAGAATAACTTTTGTTGAAAGTCTTAATTCATGGGCAAAGCAGAAAGGTAGCAACAACGACCTTATACGGTTGGCTGAGGACAGTAATGAGTGGAGGAACATGATCGCCAATGTCTGTTTCAGACAAGGTACCTAAAGAAGAAGAATCATTTGATGAAGTAGACTACTTTAGCTGTAAATGTTCAGTGTATCTCGTCCATTGATTTGTATAATATGCTTTAGTTTAAATGCATGCATTTCGTGGGGAATCATGTCCACAAAATGTGTATTCGGCTGAACCATGGAATGTCTTAGCTCTGGCCACATTTAGAAATATTAATGATACATTGAAATATCTCAACAAAATTAAAAAGTTGCTTACAGAACTTTTCTAAGGAGCAGTTGGTAGATGTGCACAAAGAAAAGGAGGTTTTTGCAACAGAGGTATACCAAGTGCTGTGGAAGCCTTTTAATTGGATCTTCTTTGTATTGCATATAGGCCTATTTCATCATTACATTTGATGAAATATGTGTATGCACTTTCATTAGAATGAGCTTATGGATTAGAGTGGGAAGCACCAGGGTAAAGATGTCTAATATTACGATTTGAAGAGATGTGGGAAAAAAAAAGAAAGATGTGAACTTAACAACTAGATCACTCGTGTGACAGTTGGCTGTGGAGTCAGGATGTTGAACTTGTAACCGCGGGTTTTAACGTCGAGGCCAGGCCCTGCCGTAGTGCTGTTTAGTCTGTGGGAAAGGCTATTTATACACATTTTCCTCAACCCACACATGTGTTATTGAGTACTCGACCATAGGCATAGGAAGATCTTGTCAGTATGCTAGAGTGGCTATGTTTCTGTATTCTCTGCATGGAGCTGCGAAGGTATTAGGTTGTGAAAAGGCCTGTTGGGGAGTTCTTGTACAGTGCTTCGAGTACATAGCTGAATTTAGCACAATAAAAAAACTCAACTTCATGATGTTACCTTGTTGATAGGGGGGGTTTTATATTTGTACACAAGCTTCCATCCTGTCGGAAATCTTTAAAACCAGACGTCTATTAGTTTTATTTTTGTCCTCATGCATTTCATCAACTTTCTCAACACACCTATTTCATTCCAATCATAAGGATACATGCTTTGACAGGCAGTAGTTGACTTACTAGTTAGTTCATAATTTTTATACCAAATTCAAAATGGCCCACCTCCTGCTTTGAATGAAATTTTCACCTCTCTCAGTGGGCAGGCCTTTTGGTTCTCGCCATCCACTGCTGAGCAATTGACTTACTGTTCGCCAGCAGAGTCATCCTCCTAGAAACAGAAATCTCTAAGTGATTCGACCTTGCAGCCTCAGCAGCTTTCCTTATTGTATAAGTTTCTCCACTTCTGTCTGTCTGCGGCTATCTTTCTGAGTTTATGTAAATCCTGAGAGTTGTCAATTTGAAGTTGGTGTTTAGTGTTCTTTTAAGATCCTTATTGAGAGCCACTGGCAGAGTTGTTTTGCGTCGTCCTCAGTAGTTTCCGCTCTTGTCATGTGCAGTGAAGTAGAAGGCCATGGCTTTATTGGCTGGACTCTCCAAGTCACGTCTTAAAATATACCCGAAGAGCTTCCATCTTGCCTCAAAGATTTGGAGTGAAAGCGGCTTTCCGTTACTGATTTCATACAGGCCTTCATTTGAAATTCTCACAGCTAGCGACATGCCCAAATCTGGAAAGAACTCCAGAATGTAAGGGAGTTGACAGAAATGAATGGAAAGGTTTGTTGAAAGCCTTTGATGCTCATTAGGAGATTGCAAAACAGCAAAGAAGAAGAAGAAAGAGGAGATCTGCAGGTTCAAGGCTGGTTCAAGTAAGTCCTGAGATAGAGTACAATCTTATTAATTAGAACTTCACATAGCTTTCTCATAGTCAATATAAAAAAATCTATCCAACCCTTTCCAAACACTATGCTGACTAAAACAAGTTTGAAAGTGACTGACAAAGCTATGTGAAGTTGTATACAATGAGGGTGCACTCTGTCTTGACCCTAGCTTAAATTAGAGCAACAATCAATTCAATAGCAAGAGTAGCACATATTTATAACCAATTTTTGGATCACCAATACACCACAGTAACAACACAAAACCATACATATAAACATCCCCATTAGACAGTAAGAAAAATACAGATAATTATACAGAAATAAAACTTTAACTTTAATCATTATCTTAAATCATCGTACTGAAATCATAGTCAAAATTCCAATAATTTCCTCATTCAAAATAATATCCGCAAGCACCCATAGTCTACATTTTATAAAACAATGATAACCTGTCTTTTATCTTCACACATTCCCAAAATTAATCAATACAACTTATATTCTTAAATGTTTTAGAACAAAATTCTACATATACCTTAAAACATTATGGTATTTAGCAAAGAGCAAAGCACTCTACTTAAGCCACTAGCTTACGCAGCCTTATAAACTGTTGTTCAAACAAAAAACAGAAGATATATTTCAGAAGAGCATGATGTCATTACTTAACTAAATGTACATATATAAAAGCTTTGTCAAAATTAATTTTACATTTCCACCAGGGGTAAAAGTTGGCAAGACATAAATAGCCTGAACGTCGAGACAGCTGTTATCAAAAAGCCTGAAATGACCCCCCACCCCACGCCCAGTCTAACAGAATGCACTACAATCTCTCACTCTTATACCCTCACTCATTAACACACAATATCTCACCCTACTTTCTCATACACACATACAATCTTCATCAGCCTCACTCACACACACATATGCCATGTCCATCATCTTTGCTCACAAAACACACGTATACAATCTCTATCAAACTCACTCACTCACAAACAACTAACTCATATAACACACGCAGTCTCTGATACTCTCAGTAACTCTCTTATTCAATTTCGTTCACCCTCACTTGTTTATACACATTCTCTATCATGCTTGCTCATTCACTCATACATTCGCACTCTCTCGATCCCTGTCGTGCACATAAACACATACTATCTGGATCACCTTCGCTCTCTTTTACACACACAATCACCCTCACCCCCCCACCTCTCTCTCTCTCACTCACACACAAACACATACACAGACAAATAAATAGCCCAAATCAAGAAATCCTTACATGCAGCACAACCCTATTCTTCTTTCTCTCATCTATCACATAAACGTTAAACGCACAAACCAAAATGCCCAATCACCTGGTTTCCTGGAATAGTCCGGCAATTGTATGCAAGGGCCTACATTAGATTGTCTTTGAGATGCAAAGAAGATTGATATTTCCTAGCCATACCATTATTGTTACCATTATTTTTATTTTCACTACCTTGAGCGCCCCGTACTGAAAAAAAAAGGAGTTTAATTATGCTTCACAGAAACCACAGGAATCTCCGGCTTAAGTTTTTTAAAAAGCCCGTAGGAAGAAAAAAGTCAGGAGAATGAGCTTTTCATGGAAAAAAAATCCATAGAAACCATTCCCAGTCTGGAAAACTTTTACCCCTGATTTCCACTTACGAATATAAAGAGCAAATAGCAAAAGAATTTTTCTTACTGTTACTGAAACATATATCTCAAGAACAATAAGAATATTTACTCTGAACTTATCCTACATTTTATGACATAATCAGCCTGGATACCTTGAACCTACTGAGTGATCTGTCTTTGATAGATGTACAATTTTGTTATGGTTCATTTTAAGTCAAGCAAGCCCTTGAATTCATATGGTATCGATATTTTGATCTATATCCCACACATCTAGGGGAAAATAAATTCTAGAGAATCTTACAGACAAACTTTGAGTCTAAATCTGTTACAAGCTTTCTGCAGTGCATTCATTGTGTCATATATCCTTCGGATTCCATTTTTAAGCATAGCCCATTTGATTTATACAACTCAGTCACATTCTTGCATATTTATTTCAATTATTTTGCCTCAAGTTATATTTCAAACGTTAAATCAAATTGTCTTTCAAACAAACTGTCACACAAAACAAAAAAAAAGAGCAGAATTTGATTTAACCAGGAAGGATATAATATATCTACCAAGCATCAGAAGAAAGACATAAAATCGAACTCAAGTCACAAGTATAGCCTAACTAATGCTTCCTTCGTCAACCCATTGAGAAAATCATGATCAGGATACATAAGGTATCTATCATAAACATTAGCTGTCTTTGCAGATCACTTGAAATGCAGATGAATCTTCAGTACTACTCTTAAAATGTGATCCTATGATAATAGGATGAGGAAGAGTCAAATCCATGCAATGCAGGAGTACCTATCACCCAGGCAGACAGTTACCTTAAATCATGTTCGTTCCTCTCTCACTTAAAGATAACTGAGAAGGGCATACCACAACTTCCCCAATTGCTTCCTTTGGGCTTACGACTACAGATTTTTTCCTTTACATATAAAATATTGAAACTGCAATGCTAGAAGAAGCAGTAAATTTCTGTTATTAGGCTTTGCAGTAATTTTGCCACATGGGATCCTGTCTGCCTGAATCAATATTAATATATTTGTAAGCAAATGCAAAAATACCTGCTGATATTACTATAATTGAGGATTGATATTTGCAAAATCTTCACAAAATCATAGACCTATTTCACTCATGCATACTTTATTCATTAAAATTCATTTCTGTCAGTCAAACATATAATTTCATTTGTGTTTCCTTATAAAGTCATACAAATCAAAGGGAGGAGGAAGGAATTCTGCAGTGACCCAATCAGAATATCTTGTTCTCTATTAATTTTTCTGAAAGAAAACAATCATGTTGACTGAAGATCAAAATGTATAGATCTCCATTAAAAACTATTTTATAATTGTTATACATTCTTCTACATTCAAAATGTTAGCTGCGACAGAAACGCAAATTATCCGCCTTTGTGTGCTTCAAAAACAATTCCAGCACCAGCCCAAGTCATTTTAAAAACATGGCTGTTATCAAAACAAGCATTCTTGCAATTTTAAGTTGGAAAGGTTTGCAATTAAGACTTTACTCAAATCTAAACTCAATCACTATTGCTTGCCGTCAAATACAAACATGTGCAAGTAAAATTGTAAGAAAGTTATGTAATAAGCATGATGTTATTATTCTTGGTGCAAAACACTTTTCAATATTTTGTTTCCTTTTTCTCATATGAATAAAACCAGCTCAAAGGAAAAGAATTAAAAAGACAACAACAAGGGCAACCCACTCAAACAAATCTTTTCTTTCATATTTTCTCCTTGTAGCTCAACAATTTTCTTGACTTAATATAAAATCTATTTGTAGAAAAAAAAATCCCCAAAAGATGCAAATAAGAGCTCTTAAACATTGAGACTAAATATTAATATTTCCTCGTACAAGTTCACATCATAATGGGAGCTGAGGGTGGAGTGTAACTGTCTCGACAACGTTCATAAAATACCTGAATGAAAATAAAAGGAGAGTCTAATTAGGAAAGGAAAGTGAAAACATCTAGAGCACATATTTTTAATGATACAAAGAGATAAGCTAACCATAGCACTCATCACATGTCTCAGTGGGACCACTGGAAATGGGGAAACTTTGGTGCAATGTTCAAGGAAATAGCATTGTTTATACATAACAATAATGCACCATAGTGTGTCCTTTATAAACAAACATGTAGAAAGGATCCCTATCCATCAGCTTAAAGAGGCATAAAGACTCTCAGATTTTAAGTGCGGTTAAAAAAAGTTGGCGGCCTATGCTTTCATTTTTAATTCTTAATAGCCGTAATAAATTCGACTCTGACTTTTTCCTGGGAGTGTCTATCAGTTTTCTTGCTTTCTGAGGGTGTCATTTTGGTAAAGAGATTCTAACTTCATATTAAATGACAAAAAGATCATCTTGAATGATATTTTCAAGAGGACTCTTAACATTCATTATAGGAAACCAAAAAATTAGCTTGAAGAGACATAAGGACTCTGATTTTGAGTCCAGGGAAAACACTGACATAACATATACCAAGTATGGCCTGGATAAGTCGCCTGCAAATCTGGAGGCTTTTGCCATGTCATATGTAAATTTCAATTAAATTTGTAATGTTGATATTCACAATTTTGCACAATACTTCACATGATATGGAATATGACTGATCACCTTTATGAAGCGACGGGATAAATAAAGGATGTTGATCTACATGCTGTGGTCAGTGCTTGTCTAGATTAGTAAAATTGATACCTGACAAGTGTAACAGCAGTTACAATAATAGCACAAGGCGGCTCACTCTAACTGAAAAGCACTACCGTTTAGTTGAGGCCAGCTGAAGGCCATTAATCAACTCCGCCTGGCTACTTGCTCGGGGTCGCTAGTGGTCAGGTCCTTTTCAAACCTCTCCCATGAGAAAACGAAGCAATTTTATATGTCTTTTCTTCCATAAACAGTTACTTTTGGGAATTAGACAGTGATATTTGAACCCATAATTAACGGCTACACGCCTTGATAAATGTTCACCTATGACAACGGACTCATGAACGGCTGCTGACCTTGGTCATGAGAGGTCAGCATGACTTTGTATGAGCAAGAAGGATAACTAAATGGAGTGGTCTAGCTATGCCGTGAGCAATCCTTTGTCTGTAATCGTGGAGAGTAAACAGGCATAAATTTAATTTGCCATAGTCATGATTAGTGGCCCTTTGTGAATTCTTGGGGTGGAGCAATGCTATTCAATCATTCCAAGTAGACTAATCAAAATGTGTTCATTGTCTCTCTCATGCTGATGATACTTTATTACATTCTGCTATCATTGTGCAGACTGATAAACCGACTGAACATAATATGTAAATCAGGCTGTGCTATATAATCTCCATTGACTCAGATGGTTGTTATTGCTTCCTTATATATAAAAACTGAATGAATGTCTGGAAAATTTAAAAAAACAACCCCAAAACAAACAACCCAAATTCAAACATCTCAGCAAATTGGGAAATACTGGTGATGATAACTATTTTCTAATCTCCCAAAGGTGTCCCCATAAGAGATGTCATCTGTACTGCTTATGAAAATCATGGAAAGTTTTTGTAATAACTGTCAGATTGACAATGACAGTCATCAATCATTTTTTAGTATTAAGTGACACACCTTCTCCAGAGTGGCACAAAGCTTTAAAACATTTTCCTATTATTAATTTTAAAAAAATTACATATTCATTAGTTATTAGTTATGAATTAAACCTTTTATCTTTAAAGAAAATCTCTATAGAGAAGGTGGACTTAAAACAAGTACTTCCAAACAGGGCCATAGCAATCAGGTTGGAGTCCTTGCTTTTAGTGCTGATTATGTTTTGCTTCAAAATTAGATGAGTGACATCCCAAATTACTTCATAGACAATAAGATAGACTCAGGTCTTGAGTCAACTCATCCAATAAAAGTTCCATTTTGACAGACAATTTTTCAGCTGTATGATGAATTGACATTTTGACACAATCATGAAGTCCCACAACCTTCACTTGTCCAATTCCCTTTTGCCTACTCCCTCACTGAATCCTGATACATTCCTTATCAAAATGTTAGCAATCACCTGGCAAGACTCAAACTTCATGAGTCATTAACTGAATTCAAGCTTGGTGTTTTGCTCTGATACTTATGACATGGAGAACCAGACTTAGACCAAGGCTTGGTAAAAGCTAAGTGCCCACTACAGCTTTTCGTTTTTGCATGTTTGTCAGTTTCTTTTCAATGGAGCCAAAACAAAATGTATGCATCATTTGTTATTTTTCTCTCAGCTACCTGTGAAGCACTGGCGATCAACATTGAACTGCAATACTTTGAGCATGGCAACTTCTGCTCCCTTTTTCTTCACAACTCTTTAATGTCTTATATCTCAGCATCAACTTCTTCTCCATGTTACTTGCATTTCCAGCCAGCCCCTTGGCTATTAATAATTCCTTTGTAGATTCCTTTTCCTGATGTCTTGTTATAGACTCATTTCATACATTGGTTTATCAGTACTTGACTAGTTCAGTGCTACTTCTTCTTCGTATTTTTTCTCTCAATTAACTCCTTTTCAAGAGTAAGCATTTCTATCAAATCTAGCCAATAACCATCCAACAAGCGTCACAGACAACAGTTGGTGTAGTTAGAATTTTTTATTTCAGTCCTTACCATTACAACAAATAGAATGAAATGCTTCTCTCACCAGCAAAAATCTAAAGTAAACAAATAAAATAATTTCCCTTGGTCTATAAAATTAATCCGGTAATTGGTATGGTACATAAACTAAGCCAGAAAAAAGGGATAGAAACTAAAGGTAATTCTATCAGCACTCATCATTACAAATGGGCCCCATATTCTGAATAAAGAAACTGAAGAATTAATTTAATGAAGACGATTGCAAAAACAAATGCTAATCATGTATTTACTTACTCCTGTGGACTCCTTGAGCAACATGGAAGTGCCTGATCAAATATTACCTAGTCAATGTAATTTTCCTTGGAGATTGTCATTGTATGCATTACTGTTTCAGTATATTTCTTATCCTATTCATATTTTCATTAAGTAATATGTGAATGATTATCTGGCCATTAAGACAGCGCTGTCTCTGTCTGAAAAAAAATGTATTCGTGCTGAACGGCTACAAGTCTTCTTCTACACGTTCGGCGTCGCTGTTGGTCAGGGGGAAAAAATGTCATTTTAATTCGCCCTGCGCATGGCTACGCCGTGGAACATGTGCCATACACATGCCATCTGTACTGTACTTTATTTTAGTGTGTTGTCTCCATTTATTAGTTTCACATCATTTCTACATGAAAATGAATATTATAAAACGTTAAGTACGATCTATAATACTAAAGTGTACTTCAAAAAACACTACACTTAATGTATCTAGCTTCTACAAATAAAAATGTCCTTAAAAACATTACCAAAGAAAGCTTTTACCTTCAATGTTCTATCTTTAACAACTTCTTCTATATTAACTTCTTGCTGCATGAGTCGCAACTGTGGATTGAAGTAAACCAAAACAATATCAGTCATCATGTTATGCGAGCAAACAGAAAAAAAAAAGAAAAAAGAAATATAAAGAGGGGTGAAAACAAAACAACACAAAAAAAACAATTGCCACAGCAGATATCTGTAAAGATCACATCCAGGGAATGACATTTAATACAGAATACATCTAACATGAAATCATTGAGAGATTGTAACAAAAATTATTCTAAAACCATCAGTTGAATATTTAATCTGGCAGAAGAATTTTAATGAATATGAGTCAATCTACTGGACAAAAAAACAGAAACCTTTTGATTTCTGTCCAATGTTCTGGGGAGTAATGATTTAACAAATTCTTTTTCTTCATGAAGAAATTGCTTCAATTCAAGATTGATCTCCCAAACAAGTCACAATTTTGTGAATCAAATTGACTCCAATCACTGTCAGGATGTTCTCTCACAGTGTGTGATCAAAGATACCCCTTACTTTGAATAATATCTTCCATACAATCTTTCACTATCACTAACAACCATTTTTAAGCATAATCGAAATATGTCTGCAACACCTTCCAGAGATCTACCATAGGTTCCAAATCTACTCTTAATTTTAAGTTTTGGTCTATTCGAATTACACAATTCAAATCTTCATTCTAATACAACAATCAATGTTTATCACAGTTTTTCAGGTATAAAGAGATGAATGGAGGAAAGTCGTCAACAGCACTGCAGCAACCATTGACTCCCGGTGATGCTGACTAGGTACTAAGTAGGTAAAGGGACTTACATAGTTTTTCTTAGCCGTGCTCAGTTTTTAGGCAATTAGATTCCAACACAATAGGGAGAACTAGAACGAGCTCACCTCAAAAAACACAAATAAAAAAAGCCCACAAACAAAAAACAAAAGAAAAACAAACAAACAAACAAAAGAAAACACTCTAATTTGACTACATCAACATCATACCTTTGTTTGTTCTTTCCGCAAAGCTTTTAAGACTTCAACATTATTTGGATCCTCTTGCCTCTTGGTGCTCAATTTCCGTACGTCTTCATTCACTACATTAAGGCAATGCTGAATACATTTCTCACGCTGTTCATATGATGTCTGCATCTGATAATAAAATTATTTGACATAACAACATGACAAAAATGATTTCTAAAAGAATACCTGTTCCCTACATATTGAACTCATATTGTCATAATGTAGACGCTTGGGTTTTATAGTAGGTCATCTAAGCACCCATAGATAAGGGGTGACAATTGGCTAATTAAAAATACAAGAGTAAAAAGTCACACAGAGAGGTTTTAAGAAAGGAAAAGGAGCCATCAATGAGGAAAAGAAACATTTAAAATAGACAATAGGCATAGTATGATATTATAATAATAAAATACAATGTAATGAAGAAGTGACTGACAAACAAAGTAAACATGTCCCATACCTGTCAGAGGACAGAACAGATGAGAGAAGCAACTCTCGCTTTATTCTCAATGTTAGCTCATAACAACATGCATGGAGAGATATGACATGGGGCATCCTCTTTGTTGAGGAAGGACAAGCAACCCATATGGGGAGTAGGAAAGACAGAGCTTTTGCTGTCATATGAGAAGAAGGTTGATGTTTTGAGAATTGATTGGAAGTAACATTCAAATTTCAGCCATGATCCGAGATTACCAGAATTCCCAAAGATCTATAATATTCTTAATAAATAAATATACATCTCTTCAGAATGGTGTATTTATATAACTAAAAGACAGAGGTTAAAAAGCTTGGTATCGTTGTGAAGGAAATTTATTCCCCCATAAGTTGATGTAACTGCCGAACTTCTACCTAAAGAAACAAAGGCTCCACAAGAACCTAACTGAAAACAGTCCAAAATGAGAGTAACAAGATATGTCATTAGAGTAAATGCACAGCTTGGGTGCTCATGTTTCATTTTTGAACTCAAATACACATATTCAATCAAATGCAAGTTATGACGTCATAATTCTATACCTAGGGTAGACATTAAGATCCCCATTTGCACTTTAGGCCTATACACCTAAAATTAAACCTAAATCCAGAGAAAAATCGAAGACAGAACCAGAGTTGGAGCCATATTGAGTCTGGATCATGTGTTACAGAAACTGCTAAAATGTCATACATTATGAGGATGCCTATAGCAAAGCCCTACTTGTTCTGTAAAGTGTCTGTCTATGGAACATTTGTTCAGGACCAGTCTGAAGAGACAGGGACATACTGAAGCTATTAATAAAACTATGGCCAGCAATTTCACCTGACATGAATCCAGTTGACATGTCTTGGAACACATGAAAAGTGTACTAGCAAATCAGGCCCCTCCACTAAATGCAGAGAAACTTTTTGAACGTATTATTCAAATCTGGAAAGATATTCCGGACTAAGTAGAAGGAAACCTCACGTCATCCATGACAAGAAGAGATTAAGCGTTAAAAGATGCTGCTGGTGATCACACTACATACTGATGAAAAAAGTGGAATGTTAACAATTTGCCACTGTCACTTCTGGTCTATAGCCAGTGGAATTTGTGTAGAATGTTCAATTCTTAAGATTTCGTCTTCGTTGTTGTATCAAATGAAAGACAAATAAAATACCTTTTAGAGGATATGAAGTCATAAAGAATCTGTTGCCTGGTTTCAGAGATACATCATTCCGAAGAACTATATACTTATTTATGAACAATTCTATAAAGTAAAAGTAAAGTTAGTCCCGAACCCATGACTGAGTATAGGGGAATTAGGGGTAGAGCCCTAATTGTACTAGGCATACGG
>JAOYNN010095293.1:0-11769 GCA_025770095.1 Goniobranchus kuniei | reverse complement strand
CTCTCTCTCTCTCTCTCTCTCTCTCTCTCTCTCTCTCTCTCACATTGCACACCTGCATACACAAACGTGTACATAATAATATTATTCTCTCGTCGGTCGTTCGTAGATCCTGTACAATATTGATATGACTCAAGTGACCCCTTTTCTTATAAACCAGTCGTCCATCGATATTGCTGTCCTTTTCTTTGTATTTACAGAGAGCAGCATGCATACGCCGACCAACACTGCGCCATAATTTTTTAAAACTCAAATGCAGCGGGAAATTTTTTTTTGTTCCAATGTGACGTTTCGGAATGCTGATGTGGATGGCAGTTTTATAACGCGCCTTCGTATGGGAGTTCGGAACAACGGTTTTCCTTCGCATCGAAACGGCAGTTCAGAACGACAGTTTTCCTTCGCATCGAAACGGCAGTTCAGAACGACGGTTTTCCTTCGCATCGAAACGGCAGTTCAGAACGTAGATGTGTAAGGGGCCCTTGAGAAAATCTCAGGTTGCAGGGTTCAAATTCAGTGCATGCCAGAATTCCTGTTCGTATGATTTGTTCAATGGGGGATTCAAGGAGTCTAAGTCGTCAACAGTTGGTATTTAACAGCTGCGGATGATTTAGAAGATTGGGGAAGAAAGTTTAAAAATGGATAATGTCACATACATGTAAATTCACTGTAAGATCTTTCACCATATCATTATTATCCTACAACGATATCAAAATCCACATGGCTTTTGCACTTTTGGCAAATGCTTTTATCAGGGCACCCAACTGACCCAGAGGATGGTAAAGTTTTAAGTCCAGTCCAATAATGAGCTAAACATAATGCATTTATGACTAAAGAGTATAAATCAAGAACTAATGTCTATTAATCAGATCTGTCTTGAAATTAATAGAGTCTTTGACCCGGCAATAAGAGGGACGTCGGATGTATTTATTTGGCAGGCTGGACGTTCAGTGTCGTCTTCTTTGACTTATTTTACTTCATTGTGACTAGGCCTATGGGTTTTTACTTTCTCTGAGCTTATTAAGCCTAAGCCTCCCATGAAATTAAGTTAAAACCTAAGTACCGGGTAACTGATTCACTTGCATTTTGTAAAGTTAGATTATACATCTAAGACCTTGAAAAATAAACAGAAGTGGTGTTGGTGTCTGGACTAATCATTTGGATGGATTTTGTAAGTAGGTAGGTGGGCTGCACTTGAACTGGAAGGAATGACCTTTTGTTGCTCAAATTTATCTCTGGTAATGACAAAGATTTTTTTAAGCATTATTTTATCATTTCCAATATACATTTGGCTCTGCACTGTGTAGGCTAAAAGTCAAAGTGTGTTTTAATGTTGGTCAACATGTTGATATACTGGTAATAGAACTGATGTTTTAAGTGAAGATGTGAACTGATTTGTGATTTTTAGGGATTATTAAAAATCTGAACCTGGTTAAACGAATTATACACAAGCAATAAGCGTCTCTGGTATAGAGCAATCAATCCAATTCCCTATATTTACTATTTTTTCTCTAAGTAGGCAAGTAAAATTAGCACATCTAAATCTAATGTCATTTGAACCTGTTCGGCAGTCAGTCTAGCTTGTTTACTTGAGTGGGCCTGGCGCCCTGATTTTGATGGCTGAGGCTGATCAGCTGATCGCTTCATGGCTTGAAATTTTTGATAATAAAATGCTTCTTCTCTGTGGTAAATTTGTTCTGTGTAGGTATATTTATCCAAATTAGCTTTAGAGATTGGGACTGAATGACGGGAGATCATGTATATATGTCTTCATTATTTAGGAAGAGGGGGGAAGGATGACGATTGAGATTACGAGATTACAGAGTGTGCACATTAGTATTATAATCATTTTATTGGCCTTTGTTAGGGGTGTAACCAATGATGTTTCTGTTCGCTATTTGACACATTTTGAGATGCAATGCTATTTTTCAAAACTACAGAAATTGGGAGAAGTAGGACATAGCGAGATTTTTTGGTTGGTCCTGGTGATCTAGTTACACTGCAGTGAAATAACGTATTTTGATATTTAAAATGAGATTGATATAATGGGATTTGTTTGGTGCTACAAACTGGTAATTGAGAATAGATTTTTCACCTATTCCCCTGATTGGTATTTCAAATTAAGTCTTTTCCCTTTCTTCTCTCTCCACAGCCAAAATTTCTTCCAGGCCTGGGCAGTGTGGTCGTGTGGATGGCTACATCTTAGAAGGCAAAGAACTTGAGTTCTATATCAGGAAGATGAAGTCCAAAAAAGGGAAATAAATAATACTGTTTTTAATTGACCATCATCTTGATTCCGACTTACTTTTTTAGCACTTATTGCTGCATGTATGAAATAATTGTGGTTTGTATCTCTGTATATATGAGCCATTCCCAAAACCTTGTACCCAGAAAGGGAACACAAGTGAAAAGATGCTAACCATTCAAAAACTACAAGAGTATCCATTTTTATGAAAAACTGTTGCACAAATGTTGTTTTCAGACCTGTAATTGACCTATTATCAGAGGAAATGCATAAATAACCCAATTTTTTCAGTTGACATGACACACATTGCCTCTTTAAGTCAGTGTTTGTCACTGATTTGTGCTCAAAGGTTTATTTCCATCAAATTCATTTGTTAAAAATTCTGAAATTCAAAAAGTGGACAAAAATAGAGCCACATTTATGTCGCAAGAGTTATGTCCCAGCCAGCATAAAACATTTTCTAAATAATGAAAAGTCATATGGAATAAAACAATTTTGGATTTAGCCAGTCAAGTACAATATGAGCCATTCTCAAAAGCTGTCCACCCAAAAGGGGACAAGCAGGCACAAATTTCAAAAGATATTTGATGTTGGAAAATCCAACTTGATTGCCCTAAAAAATAGGAAAATAGAATGTGAGACCTTACAAGTGACTGGTTACAGAAAAATTTGACATTGAAGGAAAGAGGGTGACTTTTTCATGGAGATAACAGTTACACCATGAACAAGGCTAAAAATGAATCAAATACTTAAAAAAATATAACTGAATGTAATATTAAGTATAGTGTTCATGTAGACAAAGAGAAATAAGGCAAAAATGTCAAGTTAGGTATTTGGAATCAACAGAATGACAAACATTTATCTCCATAACATTTTGATATCAAATTCCCGAGAAAGATACTAAAACTAAATGATGCAAATTTTATCTCAACTTATGTGAAATGAATGCATTTGTTGAAATGAAGCCAAATGTACAAGTCACAAGTGTATTTTTAGAGAGTTATCCATCCAAAATGGATGGAGATAAGAATCATGCCAAATGGTTACGACAAAACTTTCTTTGCCTTGCTTGGAAAAATGATAAGTTGCGGATCCCTTCAATGGATCCATCTGCACTATTAGCCATACCCAGAGGAACACTCAAACCTCCCCAATAGTATTAATTGTAGCCTCAAGTTACGGAGATAACATGGTTACACCATACTGACTGAGGCGAAACACATTAAAAAGCCACCTCTTAGTTCCTATATATACTACTTGTTCTTATATGAACAGAAAAGCATTCATACACACACAGTTTTTTTGTAGTACAATGAATGAATTCTTGTCGGGAGATTCATTCTGGTCAAAATTGGACAGAGATAACAATCACACCAAATGGTAATGACAACACTTTCGTTGCCTTGCTTGGAAGAATGACGATTTTTGTCAGCTTGATAAGTTGTGGGTCCCTTCAATGAATCCACTATTAGCCACACCCAGAGGAACACTCAAACCTCCCTAATAGTATTAATTGTAGTATTGTAGCCTCAAATTATGGAGATAACATGGTTTCACCATACTGACTGAGGCGAAACTCATTAAAAAGCCACCTCTTAGTTCCTATACCGTACTAATTCTTATATGAACAGACAATCATTCATAAATACACACAGTTTTTGTAGTAAAATGAATGAATTCTTGCGAGAGATTCCTTCTGGTCAAAATTAGACAGAGATAACAGTCACACCATATCTGAGCTTTCTGAGCTTTTATATAGCGCTAAATCCAGTAAATGTGCTCAAAGCGCGTAACAAGTGTTCCCCAACAGGCCTTTTCCAACCAAATATATTCTAACTCCATTTGGAGCACACAGAGATGCAACCATTTTACAGGCACACTTGCTCTAGCATACTGACAAGATCTTCCTCTGCCTATTGCCGGGTACTCAATAACACCTGAGTGGGGTGAGGAAATGTATGTAAACAGCCTTTCCCAAGGACTAAACAACACCACTGCCCGGCCCGGCCTCGAACTTGAACCCCCGCGATAACAAGTCAAATGCACTGACCTCACAGTCACGCTGCCACACAATATGGCATATGGTTATGACAACACTTTCCTTGCCTTGCTTTGAAGAATGACGAGGTGTGTCATCTTGATAAGTTGTGGATTCCTGAAATGGGTCCAACTGCACTATTAGCCATACCCAGAGGAACACTCCATCATCCATTAGTATTAATTGTAGCTCAAGTAATGGAGACAACATATTATACCACACTGACTGAGGCCAAACCTGATGCCTATGTACCCGCAAAACAGCACTGATTCTGCCCCTGACTGAACGCTGGCATAACCAGATAATGAACACTTCAAAATATCTCAATCCTGTGTTTGTTTCTGCTTGTGTGACCACAGCAGTGGCTTAGGACTTTGATTGATAAAAGTTACACCAAGAATTATCTCCACCAATGCCTACTTTCTCATTAAGTAAATCACCTCTATATTATGAAAGTACATTGTTTCATTGATTTACTAGAAGTAATGGGCCCCTAGAATACACAGGTAACCCTACATATAGCTTCAGACAGGTTTTATGGCACTTTTGTCAACATTCAAAACATGCAGGTTTTCATGTCCCCTGTTACAAATATTGTTACCAGATATTGCCGATTTTTGGCTGTCTAGCTTAAAATCGGGTAGAGGTTGAAAAAATTATGGGGGTTTTTAAGCTTCTTTAATCAAAACTGAACAAAATTAAAACAAAAAAAAGACCAATCATATTTCAGAAACTTGTTTCATTTCCAAATTCCCATACCACCCATTTTGCTGGACAGCTTTTGAGAATGGCTCATTTACAATTTTCTCTTGTGGCTTCCTTTAATAATCTTGGTGTGGTGTGTGAATGGGGTTGCATTGATAATGGATCCCACACTTGGTAATATTTCTTCATCAGGCCTTTGCTCTGTTTCTAGACCATTCATGATTTCCATATGTATCAATCATAACCCAATCACAAAGTTACAGTGCATGCTTCTTAAATGGACCAGCATTATTCCCCATGAATCAATCCAATTAAGCAGTGTTCCTTTTAAGCAGCTTTCATGTCAGGAATGAAGCGTTATCAAAATTGCATCGTAAGTGTTGTCTCTAGTTTCTACTGTCAAGACGCACACACCTGATAGCCAAATGCATCATTATCTTCGCATAAGTCTATAAACCATGGCCAATATCGATAGTCAACTGTGTCTAGCACATTTAGACCCATGACCTATCAGAGATTGATGTCCACAGTGGGTGGGGCTTGAGAGTCTGTAGTAAGCTTGCCTATGCCACAGGACACCATCGCTGTGTTTGTCAACCCTTTGTCTATGTGCATATATATGTGAAGGTTGAAAGATTACACTAGCTTGTTTGGATAAACTAGGTAACCGGGACTATTGTACATTGACACATGATTTATAAGTGGGCCTACTCAACAACCAACTGCACACATCTGTTGTTGAAATCAATCATCTCCAGGTTTTGAGTAAATATCATTTGATTGCCAAATTTAAATCGTTACTCATAAATGAGCCCAATGTGAGATGAGATTATCACTACCCTTGAATGTAAGGTAGCCTATTGGACTTATAAAGTATACTTTGCTCTAAAACATTAAGCCACTAAAACATTTTTTTTCACTAAATAACGTAAGTTGAAGAGTGACAGACTTCCACTTTTTTGTTCCATTAAAGTGACAGACCATTCTGCTTAACCATTGACAAATACAGTGTAATCGACTGACTTATATCGACATGCTTTGGCAAGAGGATTTGATGTCAAGATATAGGAATGTCGATAAATAAAAATACACTGCCAAAGAGGAAAAAACAAGGGGAGGTCAGCGGGGAAAAGACAATAAACCTATCAGCAAAGAATAAACTCTTGTACTGTAACATGAAGCGAAAGAATGAGTGGGAAGCTGAGAGAGATGTAGGCCTACCTACGCTGTAGTCTGTAGCTTTGTGATGATGGACAAACAAGAGGGAAGGTGAAATGGGGTTAGTACCAGTGGCTTGCTAGCAGCGGGAGTGGCAAGGCGCACATTATACGCCAACGCAAATTTTGCTACACACATGCTTGCATAGGTAAAAGGCCTAAGGCCTGTCTGTTGTGATTGTAGTCAAGTCCATTTATAACGGCCTCGTTTATTACAGGAACTCGGATGTAACAGTGACAAATCAAATTCTCGTTTTGTCTCTCTATAAGTGTAAGTAAAAGGAACCTGGGTTATAACAGGGTACAATTTGCGGGGACTCAGATATAACAGGTCTCCCACTGCTCACAAAGTTGTATTCGATCAGTCAAATTTGTCTAATCAAAGGCATTTTGCCCATTTGTGAGTTTGAGTATGATCGTTCGCCTAAGCACATGTACAAACACATATTCAATGCACTGCACACATCACCCACTAAGGTGATGTATGCCTCTGATCTCACTCTCACATGTTGAGTGGCCACCTCATGGTTAGACCCACAGTGATTGACTGACAGTAGAGAGTACTGGTACTCACTGGTAGGCCTAGTTACCTTGATAATGGATATAACAGGACTCCCTAATAACAGGAAAAAACTACTGGTCCCGACGGGTCCTGTTATAACCAAGTTTTAATGTACTTGCTTTGCTGAAGATAAGTGAAAGGCTAGGCAACTGACCACGGCACTTGCCAGCCATGGAATGGGATGTGGATGGGAGTAGGGGTAGTGAGTACATCATGCCTACAGCGCGAGATGCACATCGTCTATTACATGAAGTGTGTACATGATCTACTAAAGTACTTAGCTGATATGCTAGTTCTTATGCGGGTAATAAAGAACAAATGTGTTGACCGTTAACGTGACATTTCCCCCCTTTATATCTGTAGGCTTCACCAGGTACCTATTGGAAGCATGCGTAGATAAAGTGGAATGAGCCAAACAAAAAGTCAATATAAGAGAGAGTATTAAGTAAAGAAAAAGAAGGAAAAATTCAGGAATTTGAGAACATGTCAATATGTCAAAATGTTGATAAATCAGCTATCGATATGAGTGGATTATACTGTATGCAAAAACAATTCTGTTCCTTAGAGATTGTTCCATTTAAGCTGCATTCCAAATACTGGCATGCACTGTAATTTTATATTGATCTGATATGTTGACATTCCACTAATATCCCACTAAAAATTGGCAATCCCAGGAGTGAAGTAGATACATTTATATAAACATTTTTCATTGTGACATTATACTATAACAAAGAATGTTTAAACCATACCTCAACAGAGGTTAAAAATTGAAACCAAAATGTTTAAAATGTTGTTGGTTTTAACAGGTTGGCCTGAGAATGTTAAAGTAAACTTAAAGCTGTGTGTCTCAAAACTGCAAAATTGTCAGTTATGTAGCTGTGCATCTACATAGCAGAATGACCTTGATCCTCAATGGAAAAATGTTGGGCATAAGCATGATCACCACACACTCAAAACACAGAGATGTTTTATATACTTACTGAGATTATACTTGAGTCCAGTGGTCGTGACCCGAGTTGCTGGTTTTCCAATGGGAACAAGTCCACACCAATCACCTTCATAACTTGTATTAACTTCAATTTCATGATGGCCCTGGACAAAAATTACATTGCACATTGAAATTCTCAGCTCTTTCACACTGACAGTGTATTTAAGTTGACAGTACAGTGATGTTGATGACTCATTGACATTGAGGTTTCATTGACAATGACAGCTCATTAACATTGACAAAATACCTAGTGGTTTACATTGACAAGCACATTGATTGCTCATTGACATTGACAGTATGACAGGTAGCAGCTGAAAAGAACTTGAAAGACTATTGGTCATTATTCAATTAACAAACATTTACTAAATATCACTTTGGGTCAACTTCCATATTTGGAAAATCTAATTTTTTCATTAAAGAAGGACATGGCTTATCTATGGCTAGTGAACTTTCCAAGTAATTATATTATGAAGACTTGGAGCACATCAGGTTTCATGGAGAGAAAGCCTCATGTATAGGGCTGCCCAGCTCTGAAGGTTTAAGAATACCACTTACCTCATCCAACAAGCAGGCCATTGAACCTTGTGAGAAAAGCAATAAAGGTTTCTTGCTTAACTGAGAGGCTGTGTAAAGAGTCTCTATGTTGGCTAAACAGTGATCAAACCTGCCCCCAAAACTTCCCATTGCTACGATGCAGTCTGTCTGAAATCAAATAGAACATAAAAGATGTAACCTGTGGAGAATTGCAATTTGAAACTAGAAAAATTCTCTCAACAATATTCCCTGTCAAGAGCATAGAAAAATGTTAAAACAAAATCTGGAAAAACTGAATTAGAAATAATTTGATTAAAATCAGACAATTCATAACACAACTTCTTTTTCTCAAACAGTTTTACTTGATTAATTCTTACAGGAATTATTCACCTCAAATTGGAGATGAAACCAAATAACAATTCATGTCTCATACAAATATTAATATTATAATAATAAATCAATAAAGTTAGTCCCGAACCCATGACTGAGTATAGGGGAATTAAGGGTAGAGCCCTAATTATACTAGGCATAAGGCATTATGTGGTAGTTTGCCATTGCTTTCCGTGCCGACTTTACCTCCGCCAAGTCTAGAAAGACCTAGCTTCCCATTTATACTGCTGGGTGAACAGGGGGCCCTAAAAAAAAACACTGCCCCGCTGGGGATTGAACTCGGGCCACCTCGTATGGCAGTCAGCTGCTCTACCAACTGAGCTAACGGGCCACTAATATTATACATTCTTTTAAACAAGCCAAAAGAGCAGCTGCATTCAATTTTTGCCCAATGTGTTCATGTTCATTACTGGGAATGATACTTGTTGAATCTTTCTCCAATCATTAAAACATTTATCTGAAAAGGGAAAAACAGATCGTAATTTGGAGCAAACCAATTAACGGCGGTTTTATTTTTAAAAATGTCAACTAGCAAAAGGCTTAATTTTCTGCCAGGTTAGAACATATCGTCCCTGTAAGTCTCTAAACACTTAAGTCCAAAATTAGATCAAATCGTTTTTTTGGCTTTATATGACTAGAATGAGTGTTCTTCACCTCATCTATTAATATCAGACCCGTGAAACCAATAAAAGTGACATTTTTTGTCCAGGACTTTCATACTTTCTCTTCTAATTTCAAATTAATTATTCAGTTTTTTGTTGGTCTCCCCTGTAAAATTTGCTTTTCTGGACAACACGTTTAGAGACTTACAGGGACGATATACAGTAAGCAATACAACTGTACAATTACACATTCTGTAGTTTTATAGGAAACAGTTAAAATTTCATTCCCAAGTTTCCTCCATTCCTTCAATCAGTTTTTATGTTCATTTCTATTTCTTGGTTTTAAAAAAGGGGTGAACAATTACTTGGTAATGAAATACGTTCCTACCTGAGACTCATCCATACGTTCAACAACAAGCCGTAAACACTTGGTAAAATCTGTCTGATCCTGGTCTGGTGTGGAGATAATTTCTACATTCTAAAGGCAGTTTAAAAAAAAAAAGAAAAAGAAATGAATTGTATTTCTTCTTAGAAAGAAAGGTGTCTTACAATGGCATGCAATGAACACAGTAATGGTATTAAATCCACTTATAGACTGCAAATTATAATGATCATGTTCATACATACAACCATACATGTACAATGCATCATGCCATGAAATTAATACCAAGTTACTGTTGGTCACTACAATACAGCATCTTGCCCCTCGCAGTGATGTAATACTATTCATTCACAATGGAGACGAGTGGGGTTTTAGGAATTGAGCATCTCACTCTTCTCCAAGGACACAATGTTATTGAACCATTTCCATCAATGAGCCAACAGTCAAGCTACGGATCCTTATCTTCCTTGATGATCACAGATCACCTATCTATTTAATGACTAAACTGGCATTGCTTGATAACTCGGATGAACACATTTACTTGACCACAGCACCACATTCATTCTAAGGACATGAGAAATTTCTTAACTTGATCATCCCATTTGGTCATCATTTCAAGCCCACCTTTTATTCCCTATAATTTGTTGTTTTCTTTATGTTGTTTTTTCATTTTTTTTTCTATTCTTTTTTTTGGGGGGAGAGGGGGGATGATTAGTCAACATACAGGATGTTTTGATAACTTAGCAAAGCGCCCTTTGACCAGACAAACCCAAAACATCTGACCTAAAACAAACATTACAGATTTTGACACAGACTATTTCTGATCTCAAATGCAAAATTTCAAACATTTTTATTAATATTGAGTGTGTCTGCAACCTGCATTCCAGACAGCATCGAGATGAGCAGGATGCACTTTCAGAAGAGAAATGATGACTTCAGTTTCAACTTTCGAGTCACATAAAATTCTTAAGAGGGGAGGGTGAAAATTGCCTTTAGAGTTCAAATTGTGTTTTTCAACTCTGGCTTTTACTGTTTACTGTTTACTGCTGGTAATTTGCAAAAGACAAATATTGCCCATATCCGCAAATTTTTACAAGTTGATCCGTAATAATTCCTAATCTTTTAAGGCACTTCTGAATCTCTTGACACTTTTGTAATCTCGGTCTAATATGTTGTTGTTTCATTTGTTCCATTGAGCTTTGTTCTTGGAAAGAAGCTGAACTTATACAAATCTGTTCTTGATTACTTGGTCAGTTGATTAACTGACTCATTTATTGGTGATAGGTTGATAGGCGAAGTAAATGACCATGAAATAATTAATGCAGTGACGGGCATATTAATTGATTAATTGACCAGTTGTTGGTTTACTTGATTACCGAATTGGCTGTTTACTTGCTGGTAACTTCCTATATGATTGATAACTTGATTCAATGGCAATAGTTGAACACATGATTAATGAACTAATTGATTGATTTTGTGATGAACTGTCTGACTGGTTGCTTATTGGTGTAAAATATTAATTTGTTCCTTAGGTGATTACTGACTGATTGGTTTGTTACTGGATTAAACAATTGGTAGGCTACTTGAAATCAATTCAAAGGAAGGCCAGTCACTACACTCCAAACGGTCTTAAAAATAGGAGTTGTCCCGGTGTAGCATTTTCAGATTACCCCATTTTCACCGTGTCCCCCGGACACCTGAAAACAGATTCAGTATACCCCACAGTATGATGAATCTATTTTCAATGTACCTCCCCGGTATGCTGAAAGCCGATTTCAGGTTACCCCTTCTATTTTCAGGTTACCCCCCAATATAAAACGAGTGTATGATGGTTTGAAACTGTTTTTCTTGTCCTAGTATGATAAAAAAAAGGATTACTTACAGGATCAAGAAAATGATGTCAGTCTGTTGTGTGTTTGTTTGTGTGTGTGTGTGTGTGTTTACATGTCTGCGTTTGTGTGTGTGCTAGTTGCGTGCATCTGCGTGTGTTAATTCTGCTTCTGTTTCTACGACTACCTCTGTTGGTGCTGCAGATTGACAGACTGACAAGCAGAGAGAGAGAGAGAGAGAGAGAGAGAGAGAGAGAGAGAGAGAGAGAGAGAGAGAGAGAGA
>JAOYNN010095182.1:0-11771 GCA_025770095.1 Goniobranchus kuniei | reverse complement strand
ATATGAACAGCAATGGTAGTAATAATTCTAAGATAATGATGATGATGATGATAAAATAGTCATAATAATCTTACTACTGAGAAAAGTATGGCCGAATTTGCTAACAGTATATTCTGAGACACTACGAAATGAAAAAATACTAAACTTTGTCAGTACCTGTAATATGAGTCGTGGGTTTACGGTATAAAATCTTCATTTGGATCAAATATATAGGAAGAAAACTCATTTTTAAATTAAGTTTGATCCTCTGGGGACTACTCAAATCATAAAATGATCTGGAAATCACAAATTGTAATGTTTTATATCACACCGCTACACAACGCGCCTTTAGCTCAGTTAGTAGAGCCTCAAGAATCATCATCACAGAGTCTAGGTTCGAATCCCTTGGTAGCTAATTTTTTCACAAATTATTTTTATACCACTAAGTTTGTGTCTTCATCTCCATTAAAATTAAACTTCTTTTTCTCTTTTCAGAACAAATTCAAAATTTGCATGTGTAATGAACGTCTCTAGTATTTGATTATATGTGGTGAAGTGTCCTTAAAAAATAAGGCACGCATTATGTAATGAAGTTTCTGGTATTTTGATTATATTTGGTGAAGCATCCTTTAAAAAGCGTCGGGCCGTCAAAGCTTTTACTTCGCTTAATCTTTAAAGCTGAAATTTGCTGTGGTAAATTGTAGTTGTTTCCCCCAGGGAACGAAGAGTTTCATGCGTAAAGCTTTTGTTTACAAATTTAGTTTACACGCTTTAAAACATTATACAACACTATCTAGATCTTTTCGGCAGGCTGGATGTATTGTTTCCACCATTGTTAACTTCACTACATAATCATAGTGGCACCGAGAACGATGACCCAGGTTGTCTTGCCTTTGTTTTGCTAATGCTAGGATCACCAGTAATACCCATTTCAAGTACTCACATCTCGACTATATCTTTGATAGTATCGAATCGACCACGTTGGGACTAATATCTTGACATATTATGATCTAGATCTTGCTGGGTGATCTAGAAATCTAGATTTAAGTTACTTTGAAAGGTATAAAACATATTATAATTTTAGACCAAAATTATGTGCCAAACCACACCACGATTTTCTACTGCTAGGGGAGCTGGGTTTGTGCTTACGTTTACTATGGTTCAATTCGTCAAGGTTGTTTTGGTCTTGGGGCCTTGGAGAATGAGAATTGCATGGTTGTCTAGGATTGTGTCCGAAGTTATTATCAATATTTTCAAGTCCAGCCCATCACTTAATCATTTTTCCTTCTTTTTTTTTTTTTTTTTTTAGAGAAGTCAGCGACTTATATTCATAGACTTGACTGACTTTGACCTTCGATACATCTTATGCATGTCCAAATAAATGTATCAAGGCGCTTTCCTTTTTTTAAGTATTCGAAAATATTAAGCACAGCTGTCTCTTAATTTGATGCTATTGCAGGTTTTTACTATTACATTCACTCTATGATAATTTACTTTCGACGATGTCTGAAGCTTTTTTGAATTAGAACTCAAAGAATGATCGTCGGTTAAAGTAAAACATTACTATCCCAAATTCTCACTTTCCTTTGATGACAACTAGCAGTTTAAGTAATACTCTAAAAACTAAAAAACAAATAAATATTAAAACTTTTCTTCAAATGATTCCTGAAATAAAAGAATTTTGAATGCATCATAATACTTACAGCGTATTGCAAAGCACGTAGCGAGAAATGGAGGTCCTCTGCCAGCTTTGGCATGAAAGATTGAGAAGAAAAGAAGGAGATTGCAATAGATTGTTCCCTTCGAATAAGATAGAAAGGAAGTTGGTGTTTCTGCTTTACCCATGATGGCCCAATTTTTCACACATCTATAGTAATAAGAGAAAACTTTACGACAATGCCAACTCCACCATTCAAACTCCTCTTTTGATACTCAATCAGTAACCTTCATATTTTACGCAGATCTTGATATAGCCTGTCTTGGTGTCTGCGTCTCATCAAATATAACACAATCCCAAGGAATGATAAAATATTTATTTTGTTTAGTTGTGACTCACACTGACCAATTCTCGGCAACATGTAATCTCCGAATTTTCGAAAGTAGGCCAATTGCAATTAGGCCTATTTAATTAACTTCTTTCCGTGAAGGGAAGGGTGGGCATCGAAATGAACCCGACTTACTTGTGGATCTACTACACTGACTATACAGGACTAGATATCTAGAATCGATATCACCTATCTTTGCTACCAAAAGTTCGAGGTAGGCTAGACCTTCGCCATGCGATCCCCAGAACTTTTCTTTTGGCAGTTTCCTTTGATTATATATCCAACGATTTCGCCAACATAGACAAGTATTCTTTGCCGAATAGATGGGAGCCTTGGGTTGACAGCTAGGAGTCCTGCGTTCGATTCCGTTCTTGAGCATTTTTTAATAAAGATATCTCTAGATCAGCACAAAAGATATACTTTTTATTAGGCTTACTGTATTTTTTGTGACCTAGTTACCGTCAGGCACCAATGCCGTTAGTTGATTCTGTGAAACGTGACGGAACGGTGACCCCCCATTGACCTATTTTATTCCCGCCAGGGCATTACATCGTGAAAATAATACACGATTTCATGGCAATCGCCCCCCTCCCATTTCATGTGTTCTTTACACCTCCCTGTATCATTGTATACTTCTTCTTCTTCTTCAAAGAATCCGACTGACTCAGTGAAACTGAGTATAACTGTCGAAGTGCATGAAAAAAAAAAAGGTCAGTTCAAGCCAATGATGTCTAGTAGCTTGACTACAGGGTAATCTGGCAGAGGGACTGTTTGAAAGAGTCCACGTCTCTGCAGCATCTGAGAGAAGCAGGCATTCTATTCCACAGTCGAAATGAGCTGGGGAAGAAGGAATTGAGGTGGTACTCTATAGCTTTGCCTCCTTCTATCCGTCTCTTTGATCTAAAATACCAGCTTAAAGCTCAATCCTATCTTCGAATGGGAGAGAAAAGCGAACAGAAAGAAACCTCTCTCATGCAGTCTCTAACTCTCACGTATTCCATGGGTGTTTCGTTTGGGCATGGTGAACTATCAGTATCACCCATCAAATGATAGGATGAGCAGTAGCCTAGAGCGGAGGTGATAGAAACGGGGGTCAAAGGTCTGGACGTGGGTGGCTAAATGGTGATCACTTTCCGGCGCGAGTCGAGAGTCAAGAGGTATTTACCAATGTGCGGTCAGGCTTATAACCGCAAGTCATCGGTGGTGTGTAAGGCACTTTACCTCACTTACCTAACTCGACTCAGGTGTGAATGATTACCTGGCCATTACGACAGCGCTGTCTGCGTCTTAAAAAGTGTGCCTAACAGGCTGCACGTTTTGTTCTAAATGTTCTGTGCTGCTGTTGATCAGGGGAGTGAAATGTCATTGTATAGAACCGTGAGCATGACAACGCCGTGGAATGTGGGCTATATAAATGTCATTCTTAATTTTCTAATTTATTTTTTTTTTAACACTGGGAGAAACGATTGGCAGTGTGCTTCAAATTCTGTACAATTTCAGTAAAAAGGGTAACTCTTACGTTGCGATGCACAATTTCAGAATGTTCCTTTTCTTTTGAGCCCGAGTTTGTGAAAATCTATTCTGTATCTTTCACGTTCTTGCGGGCACAAAATGTATTTAAAACGGGCAACTCTTACAAACTTTTCACCTTGCAATGCACAACTTCAGATTTTCCTTTTCTTTTGAGCCCAAGTTTATGAAAATCCATTCTGTATTGCGATGCACAACTACAGAGTTTTCCTTTTCTTTTGAGCCCAAGTTTGTGAAAATCCATTCTGTATTTTTTACGTTCTTTCGGTCACAAAATGTATTTAAAACGGGCAACTCTTACAAACTTTTCTCCTTGCGATGCACAACTTCAGAATTTTCATTTTCTTTTGAGTCCAAGTTTGTGAAAATTCATTCTGTATATTTTATGTTCTTGTGGACACAAAATGTACTAAGTTCTCTCATAGATATCACCAATTTCTCTCAAGGTATTACCTTACCGTACCCTACCACTCTAGCTTGTCCTGGAAGGATGGCCATCTGGATGTTGCTGCCCATACCTGCCTTGCTTCTGTATTCCTCACGGTTGTTAGTCAATCTTCTACAGTCCGTTTCAAAATTTAGAGCCACAGAAAAACGTCTAAATCTCCCAAACCCTCTTTTTAATCTTTCTGAAACTTTGTGTGGTGGTTCGATGTATCCAGGATCAAACGAAAAATGATTTTTCCAGTTCAAAATTTTTTTTTTTAAATTTGAGAAATGTTTTTATGTGTCTTATATTAAAAATGTCGAATTTACAAAATTTCAACATTTCAGTGGTATACAGTAAACGATCTTGACGTAACTCAAAACGAGAAGGCTTGTTTGGGTTTGAGAGTAAGTTTAGAAAACCATATAGGTTTTCCCGACCAAATGTAACAACTTCCCTAATCACATGTGGTAATAGACCAAAATTGCGTCATAGCCCATTCAAATGTGGAATATCCGAAGCCTAGGGCATATCCCATTCAAATGTGGATGGATTATTTTTAACATCACTTTTCCCATTCAAATGTGGCATAGGCCCCTCAAATGTAGATGGGGCTATTTTAATTAGATTCCCGTTCATCGGTTGAAATACCGGTAAGATAGTAAACAGGAAGTGGGTTTTTTTTATAATGTGGAGAGGTTACATGCAAGTTCAAATGTGAACATTGCAAACTCAAATGTGACACGAATGCAAGATCAGATGTGACATAGAAAGTTCAAATTTGACAATGATCCTAAAAAGGCTAAGCCTACCTATGTTATTAGTTTAAGATAGTTTATTAATGGTTTTACAGTATTTCAACTGTTTCTTTATACATGTATCTATAGCCTATTTCATTTATCTCTATTAAATTATACTCAGTGTAATATCTAATTACGTGTAGTTACAAACGTGTATCGTAGATCTATATTAATATCTAATAAATTTAAACTGAGAGTCAAGTTCTTGTCTAGGTCTATCACTTGAATGACATAACTGTGAACGATTTAAGAAGGCTGCGAGTCGTCACATCTAAATTTGGTCCTACTTCTAGGGCCTTGATACTTTTTGAAGCCTTGGCCTTGATCCCTACCTCCCGTTTGTAGTTTGTTAGCCCACTGCTAGGCCTAGCCTACTCTACACATCGTAGCTTATTATCCTCTCCTACAAATTGTTTGAAATGTTCAACTATATAAAATTGCCTCTGCTGGGGATCTTGTGGTATTAACAATTGTTTAAATTGAAGCAATCGATTTGTAAATGATATTCAGGGATATGAGCAGTACCGTATATCATTTTACTCTAGATCTAGAATTCGACGCTCGATCTTGATTCTCATTCTATTAATTATTATTCCAAAGAAACTTTGATCGAGAGCTTTAGATATATTATATTATGTTATTTTATGTCTAAGAGTTTTGAGAGTTCTAGATCTATGTAGATTCTGTCTTGATACATGCATCTAGATCTACATCCTAATCTACGAATCTAGAAGATCTTGATCTAGATCTAGGTCTAGTATGTAGATTCTTTCTTGATACGTCTAGATCTACATCCTAACATAAGAATCTAGATATGGATCTACTTTTAGAATTGAATAAATAAGCTGTAGATCTGTTAATAAAATTATCATATTTAATCTTTTTCTTTTACATGAATAAATAGAATAAATATGCTGCAAAATAATTGCATGCATAGTTGTCACATTTGAACTTGCTTTGTCACATTTGAACATTCACTGGTATGCATTTGAGCTTTCAATCTGCACATTTGAGCTTTCAATCTGCACATTTGAATTCACAATGTTCACATTTGACTTGGCATGTCATAATTGAGCCGACAATGTCACATTTGACCTTGCTAAGTCACATTTGATCCCGCAAAGCTGATATTTGACCGGAAAAAACTATAGTTCATGGGTGCAAACTGGCTATTTAATATAAACAAACAAGAACTGCCTTTAATTTCACATGAGTAGTCGTTGTTGGGGTTGCTGTTTTTGCTGTTGTTTTGTTATTGTTGTTGTTGTTGTTTCAGTTGCTGTTATGATTGTTCCAGTTTTGCTGTTGTTTTTTCAATACATGTCAATCATTTAGAGGTTTTATCGTCTGTTCGTTGTTTTTTATTTGTTTCATGGTTTGTTTGCTTTGTTTGTTTTGTTTTGCTTTTTCTTAAATATATACACAGTCTTTTAAATTATTTTTGTATGTATGCGCATAAATTAATTAGTTGATCAAATATCTTAGTTCTTTTGATATTTTTTCACTCATTTATTTATTTGTTTTATTTATTTACTAATTTTTTAAAACTTATTTGTCTATTTTTATCCATTTATTTAGTTTTATATGTCTTTTAAACTGCTTTTCTGTTTGTTTTGCCTTGGACATTAATACTGATAGGTATAACAATGTAACTATCATTTAGTTGGGGTGGTGTTGGCTTAAAAATGGTCTGGAGTGTTCCTTAACAAGGCCTGCATCTGCTAATAGCACAGTAACAGTGACAAAACATCTGGATGGAGTGAGTTTTCTGAGAGCGGCGGAATCCCCACAATGTGTAATGCCAATCTGGAAGTCGTATAGTACGGTAGTGGGGTTGGGCCTCCCTCGGGGCTCACTCTGGCTCTGAAAGTCCTTTTTGGATTTTGATACCCCATTTCCCTTCCTTATAGTGTCTTATTCTTCACTGGTATTCTAAACTATGTAGAATAAGAATAATGGTCGCACATATACATGGCCAGATTGTTAACAGAGAAAGAATACGGCATAACATTAACTGTTGTTGGAACGCCATTAGGGCTATGGGCTTAGGGATATGCCTCACCTGAGATCCTGCAGAGGACCAGGATAGAGACATTTACTAACACTTACTGCATGCTATGCAGCGTTGTGTATTCTGATAAAATGAAAACATACGATAAAATATAAAATAGACATTGACTTACTAACAATAGCTTACTTAACATTGAACACACATTAAAATTGGCGGTATGGGTATGAGGCCTGGGGGGAGGGGAACAAAACAAAATAAAACCCATTGAAAATTGTTTTGGTCAAAAACTGAGCTCTAAGCGCTTTGACAATCAAACAAATTAAAAGTAAATGATACATATTGCAAAGACATATACTTTAAGGACAAATACTATACACATAGACATATAAATCAATTGTGCAAATTTGCAGCCTTAAAAATGAAAGTAATTACAATGACATTAAAATTAAATCCGCCAACTGAGTAAAAACAGGATGAGAAAGATAAGGTCAAGATTTAGACTTTAAGGTGTTGTCTGAAAAGATGTGTCTTGAGGTTCTTTATAAAGATGTCGACCCTCTCAATGTTATGTTCCTGAGTTTCATGACAATGTTGTTCCAGGTGAACGGACAAAAGTAGGAAAATTATCGGCTGCCAAAGGAGTTTAACTTAAAAGTAGAACTGTTAGCCAGAAGATTTGATGATCGTAGCAGACGAGTTGGATTATAAGGGGTAATTGACGAATTGTGGTAGGCAGGGCCAATGTCATGGAAAGGGAAGAACGGCAGCTTTGTATTCAATTCTGGCTTGGATGGGCAGCCAACGCAGCTGACTTAGGATTGGTGTAATATGAATATACTTTTTTGATTTTGAAACTATTCTTGCGGTAGAATTTGGAATGCGCTGAAGCCTGTGAATTTGCCTAGCTGGAAGGGAGTTACCATAATCACGTCGCGAAAGTATAAATGGTGAAGCAATCTTCTGAGCCGCATTTTTGTCAATAAGTGCTCTGATGGTAGACAGCTTTCTGAGTTCATAGAAACAAACTTGACTTAATCGCTGAGTGCCCGCTAAAGGATAAAGCATTGTCGAAATAAACACCAAAATTTCTGACAGAAGAGCTAATTTTGACAAATTGACCATTCTATTCAATACCTTCAATAGACAATGACTTCATCTTTCTCTCAGAGCCAATAAGCATTGCTTCTGTTTTGTCATCATTCATTTTCGCCTTATTTAAAAGCATTCATTCCTAATGTCGGACACTAGCGACTGCATTTTGGTGATTGTGTTGTTAACATTATTGATGTCAAGTGTCATGTAGAGTTGAGTGTCGTCCGTGTAAGAATGATAAAGGCAATAGTGTTGTTTTATAAGTTTAGACAGAGGTTGCATACAATGTGAAAAGAACGGGTCCTAATACAGAACCTTGGGGCACTCCGAATTTCAGATTAGCACGCTCTGAGAGAAGATCATCCTCAACTATAACTCTTTGATATCGATCAGATATGTAAGATTTAAACCATAATAGAACATTACCAGAGAAGCCAAAAGAGTTCTCAAGACGAGTCAAAAACATCGTGTGTTCTAAAGTGTCAAAGGCTGCAGACAGGTCAAGAAGACATAGTAATGAAACATTTCCTTTGTCAGATTGGTCTGAAAGGACACTCACTACTTTAAGTGCGGCTGTTTCTGTACTATGAAGTGTTCTGTAGGCAGATTGAAATTCGTCAAGCAGATTGTTTGCTCTGAGATGTTCAAGAATTTGGGTCAATACAATCTTTTCTAATATCTTAGACAAAAAATTTAGATTGGAGACTGGTCTATAATTTTTTAGAATGTTCACATCAAGACTAGACTTTTTCAGTAGTGGTTGAACAACAGCTTCTTTAAAACATGATGGCATCGAGCCCGTGGCAAAAGATTCATTTTTAACATCATTAAAAATTAGGAGAAGTTTGTCTAAGCATTCAAAAAGCAATGAGGCGGGGAATGGGTCAAGACAGCAAGATTTTTTGGAAGATGACAAAAGTGTTGTTTTAACATCATCAAAAGATAGTCGTTTGAAATGTTCCAGACATTTACCATTGAAACAATCATATTGGGGAGTTTTATCATTGGAATCGTCAAGTTCCTTGCGAATATTGTCAATTTTGTCGAGAAAAAAATTATTGAAAAGATTAGGCAACTCACTTTTTGTGGGGTTGGTAGGTACGGCTGGATTTTAGAGTTACCATATAAGCTGTTTGTCACCTGAAAAAGCCTTTTCGATTTTGAACATTCATTAATCACATCTGAATAGTATTTAGCTTTCTCAGAGATAATAACAGTATTATGGTTTTTGGTTTCCGAAAGAAAAATGTCTTTATGAACAGAACTTAGTTTTTCTCCACTTCCGCTCAACTTGACGTCGACGTTGTTTTGCGCGTTTCACGACAGATGAAATCTAAGGTGCTGACTTCCGTTCTTTTACGGTTTTTGAAGTCAGAGGTGCATGCTTGTCCAAAAGGGTTGTAAGTATGTTGTTGACTTTCTCAATTGTGTGTTCGCTGTTTGACAAAGATACAGCAATGTCGTTTTTAAATACTGACAGTTCAATTTGTTTGATGTTTCGAGATGTTATTTTCTTAGCTGTTGGTAGATGCTTTTTCATGGCCAGCTCAAACGAGATAGGGCAGTGATCGGATATGCTGTGGTCGTCAACAGAGAGATTGTACATGTCCATTCCGAGAGTGATTACCCAGTCCAGGATGTTATTGGCTTTATGGGTTGGTGTGGTGATATGTTGAGTAAGTGAGTGGTCTGTAAGGAGTTGTTTTAATCTGATAGCATATGTGTCTGTGAGGGAATTAAAATGGATATTGAAATCGCCTAATATAATGAATTGTTCTTTTCTGGGTTTCCAAAAAGGTTGAAAATTCCTCAATAAATTCTGAAATTGAAGACTTGTTCTTTTTACTGGAAGGAGGATGATAAAGACAGAAAAATTTGATGGGGTTTGAGGTATTACATTGCAGCTCACATAGCCCAAAAGATCTGAATTTATGAATGTGGATTGGTTTTGCCGGAATGCTGTCCCTGATTAGGGATGGCAATGCCTCCATCATCGCAGTTAGATCTTATAGCCAAACGGTTTCAGGGATGCTATGTGTGCTTCGTCGCTCTTTTCTCTCAACCAAGTTTCAGTTTAGAAGAAAATGTCTGCATCTCTTTCGACAAGAAAATCGCACAGAATTTCATTTTTATTTCTGCAGGATCGGCAATATAAATATAAAACTTTTTCAAATTTTCCAAATTTGGATGTCCATTTCCCTCATTAACATTTAGAGGTGAAAGTGTGATGTGCGACAGATTCAGTGAATGGCTTTGTGTTTGAGGAAATGTAGGCCAAGTTTTGCTGTCATTTCCAAGAATGGACTAAATTTTGCGGAGTTGTTGTTTTCCTCCTCTTGGTTTCTTTGATGTTGTCGTTTTCTTTTTTCCTGGAGGGTCATTCTCCTTAATGTTATGACCGTCAGAGACAAAATAGTCCAAAGGTGGTAATGTGCATTGTGAGTGTTGGTTGTTACGGTTGTACTTGTCACAGTGTGGGAGATGTAATAAATGTAAATTGTGCAGTGTGTCCAGTGTGTCAAAGGGCAGAACGTGTAGGATAACAGACGAGTGTCTCGATGATAGTAATTGTTAATTTCCGCGAGTCCGAACGGTGCTTGTTTGTTCATAACCACACTCTTCATTCGACTGACCAGGATGGTAAATAGTAGGACCGACAGAACGACTGTAGTGGTGAACAAAATCAGTTTGTCTTGAATGACACACATTTGTTAGATTGTTAAGAGAGCCAGCACAATGGCTCATAATCAAAACTTTATACTCGACGTTGTGTGGCTGAATATCCATAGTTCACGCTTCAATAATATTATCAAAGGTGCAGAGAGCAGAGCGCTTAAACCGAAGACTAAGACTGGCTCACAGCTGAGCAGCTACAAACCATATATCAGAGGTCATGCCCACCTGTCAGGCTGAGGCTGCCTTGCCTCCTTGTAGAATCGCTGATTTGTGTAGAGAAATGAAATAAAAATCCAAAAAAGCTGTTGAATTAGGTATGGGTAGTTTTGTTATTTACTCTAGTTAAAACACCACGGGAATCACAAATATCATATTTGTAAAAATCCGGTGAAAACACATGAAGAAATAGATGACAAGGAATGGAAGCATTCAGAGTGATGTGAGGAGCAGCCGGTCGGCGCAGCATACAACAACTCAATCCATGCGTGTTTGATACTTTGTTGAACTTCGTCTGCCTTATAGACAGGTAAAGACCATTGTAAACCCTTTTGGCGAAACAATCCCATGTGCAATAATCCATGGGGTTTAAGTTTGGATTCACAAGAGGCTCATTCTCCTTTTTCACGAATCTAAATTATTCACCAAAGAAAAAGGCTTGTGTTCCTTTGCTAGAGTCAGCAGTGGCCCAATCTTGTTCGTTGCAGGATGAAGCACGTGCAAATAAAAGAAAAATATTTAAACGAGCGTGGTACTTTTGCTCTTGTTATTGTGTGAAGCACACGCGAAGAGAAAAATATTTTAAAGAGCGTGATGTTTTTGCTCTTGCGGTCACATTTATTTAGTTATCTGTTCTAAATTCTATAAAAGATTACCTATTTTGCCTTCAAATAAAGATAGGATTTGATAAATTTAAAGACGATTTTCCCCATTTAAACTATTTATTCATGAGGTGCCAACTTGTGTCCTAGAATCGTTACAAAACGAAGAGGAAGACCTTAAAGCATGCATTGCGATTTGACTTGTTCCGAAAATAGCACCGGCGGTCCTAAACGAGAATTGACCTCAGTATTCAATATCCTGTTTTGACGTCACAGGGTTTCTTGAGTTATTGGCGGACGCTTAGGTTCATTGTCCTTCAATGAACCATTGTCACTTTGTTGAAGCAGAATTGTTAAGGTTTCTTTATGAAGGTTGGATCAGAGAAGCCTTGG
>JAOYNN010095071.1:0-11772 GCA_025770095.1 Goniobranchus kuniei | reverse complement strand
AAACCCACCAAAAAACACCGACAACAAAACAAAACAAAAAACAACAAACAAAAAAAAAACAAACAAAAAAAAAACAAAAAAAAAAACAACAACAAAAAACAGAGAAAAACAAAAAAACAACACGTCGAACTTTGAACCTTAAACCCCTACACGGATTTGTTTAAAGAGTTGCTCACACTAGTGTACCCTCTAAATCTTACATTAATACCTTTAGTATTTTGCGAGGCATGAATACTTTACTAGAAGACGTCCGAAATAGCAAGCGACGAGTCGGATTATTACTCTGAAACCTAGCAACACTTCAGATGTTTGTTAAAATGATCACTTCTGTCGGCTTTCTAGATTACCACAACGGTTGATTCAATCCACTTCATGGTAAAAGAAAGGCAGACGATAAACAGTGTCATTTTCAACTTTTAAACTGAATATTTGCCTTTGATTATTAATATTCAATTCAAGTAAATTGTGTTCAGTTTAAGTTCATTTATTTTAAATTCATATGCTAAATTTACACCACTTTTCAAGTTTAATTGCTAAGTTGATTGAAAAATTCTAGATCTAGATCTACAGCTTGAGCTTTTGAGATAGATCTAGATCTAGTTTTTCGATGGTTTTGAGCTCGTTAGATAAAGCTCTTATTGAAGCTCATTACAAGGAAAAAGGACGGAGAGGGGCGCGGCTCATTTGAGAACCTTTCACAGAGGAAGCTTTAAGACAAAAAATTCGAACGCGCTGGAACAAAATAAATTTAAATGACATCCGAAAAGCTGTAACAGACTTTCCGTGTGGGACCCAGGACCTCTCTAGCTGGGGAGAGTTGCAGAATCGGCCCATTGCCGGCTGTCCAGGCGTGTCGTAAGAGGCGACTAAGGCAGCGAAAGGTTCTTCTCTCATCAATCTTTTCCTGACAGGCTCTCTTTTTTGTCCGCAGAGAGGAGAGTTTTGCTGGGAGAGGGAAGTAGGTATTATTATTCGGTGGCCATCCCCCATTCATGTGCATTGCATGATATAAAAATACTATCGGGGTCACTTGCTATCTAGATGCACCGAATACTTTTGTGCACAAAGTAAAGGGTGGTAGAAAATCCTGGGTGGTTATTGCATGCACTGTTTGGGGCTTGATAGCCATTGTTAATTCTTCTTATCCGGAGCCTGTGCTTGATTGCACGTTGTTTGCCATCCTTCTCCATCTCGTCCTACTCTCAGCCTGTCTCATGTAGTCAGTGTTTGACTTGATGTTGCTTGTACTCTTCCTCAGTCCTGTCACGTACGTTGTTGTTGTTCTCTGTCGGCCTTTCGCGCGTTTTCCTTCGATGAAACCACAAACTGCTTATTTCTCTAAACACTCGTCATTCCTCCATATGTGACCGAAAAATTTCATCTGACGTTTTCTGATCATATTTAAAAGCTTTCTAGTCTTGCCAAGCCTGCATAATATTTTTTCATTTGATATATCTGCTGTATTTTCAACAGCCTGCGGTAAATCCACATTTCAAGGGCCTCAATTCGTTTCTGGCAATCTCTGTCTAACGTCCATGTTTCGCAAGGGTACAATAGTGATGAATAGACATATGCATTTTACTAGATGGAGTCTTGTTTCGATGTGTAGCATGCTGTTTGTAATGACAGGTTTAAGTTTGTAGAAGTAGCTTTTTGGCATCGTTCGTTATCATTGCGCCTAGATATTTAAACTTTTTCACTTGTTTTATTCATTCGTCGTTGCTTTTTAGCTCGAAGTGTGAATCGTTACTCTCTTTGCAAACGGCTATGCATTCGGTCTTTTTAACATTTAGCAAAAATCCTCTTTTTTCGATGGCTTCGACAAGAATGTCTAGCATAAGCTGTAAGTCATCAGGTGTATATGCCATTAGAACTGCGTCGTCGGCGTACCTTAAGTTTGTTACATTCTCTCCTCCAACTTGTACGCCTTTACATTCATATAGTTCTCTGAAAAACACGCCACTGTAAAGGTTGAAGAGATCTGGCGACAAAACACATCCCTGTCTCACCCCTTTCTTTATATCAAAGAAGTCAGATGTTTCATTATCTATTCTGACGCACGCTTTTTGATTCCAGTACAGATTTTCTACTAGTCTGATGTCATCTCTGTGCACACCAATTGAGCGGAGCATTTTGAACAGGTCTGTGTGCTGTACCGAGTCAAATGCTTTTGAATAGTCGATGAAGTAGAGGAACAAATTCTTTTGTTTTTCAATCGATCTTTGAAGTATAGCTTTGAGTGTGAAAACAGCATTAAGTGTCCCCGTATCTCTGACAAAGCCAAATTGTTCTTTTCTTATTTCTGGGGTGATATTATTTCTCATTCGTTTCATCGTGATACACATCAATATCTTTGTTGCTTGGCTCATGATGCATATAGTTCTATGCTGGTCACACTCAACAGCCGCTGCTTTTTGGGGCAACGTGATAAATACAGATTGTCGAAGTTCGTCTGGCTCGACACCTTTACTTATATTACATTGAAAATATTTGTTAGTGCTTCTATCCCGAGGTCGCCCAACGATTTCAATTGATATTTCGTCTTGACCAGTAGCTTTCCCCTTTTTCATGGCTCTACAGGCCCCTTCCACTTCATGTCTCAAGATGGGTGAGTAGCCTTCTTCTGTTTTTATGGTGATGTCCACAGTATCTCTCCTGTGGTCCGCAAAGAGTTGTTTAATGCATTCGACCCAACGTTGTAGAATTTCATCATTGTTCATCATCGTATTTCCTCTAGAATCCCTCAAACACTTCACTTTTGTCATGGACTTCTTCCCTGTCAATCTTACTAAAGAATCATGAAAAGATTTTGAGTTTGTGTGTTGTATCTTTTCGATGTTTTTACATTCTTCCTCGATGAATCTCTCTTTCGCCTTTATACATTCTTTTTTAATGATGTTATTTGCTTGCTTATATCCTATACTGTCTCTCTTTAGAAGTCTTCTTGCTTCCATCATTGATAGGATATCTTCCGTCATCCATTTCTGTTTTGCTCCATGTTTTACGGGAGGAAGTATATCATGTAAAGGTTTTGTCATGCATTTTGATAGGTTGTTCCAGTATTCATCTGTGTCATCTGTCTCTTTTAGCTACTCATACTGAGCTTTAAACTGTCTACTGTATTTTTCTGCAACTGAAGTATCTTTTTTTCAGTAGGTCTAATTGAGCCTTTGGTTGTGCTTTTCACTTTTTAATAATTTTCAGTGTCAATTTGATTGGTCATTTCACAGGTCGATGATAAATGTTACAGTCCGCGCTAGGAATTGTTGATGCTCCTTTGATTATATTTGTAAATCTTTGAGACACGAGAATATAATCTATTTAATTCTTGAATCGGTTACCTGGGCTGCACCACGTCCATCGTCTTCTGATATGATGTTTGAACCATGTGTTGGCCACCACAAAGCGTTGTTTTTTACACTAATCAATTAGTATTTCACAACGTTCATTAGTATTGCCCAAACCAAACGGACAAACGATGTTTTCTTTTCTTTCATTACCAACTTTTGCGTTGAAATTGCCCATTATTATTGTCACTTCATGCGATTTGCACTGTTTGGTGGCTTTTTCTAAATCTTCATAAAAGTTATCTATGTCGTGTTCTGTTCTTCGCTTTGCGAAGGTGGTGCATATAGTTGAATGACGTTCAAGTTGAAAGGAATTCCCCTTAATTTTAGCAGCAACACTGTGTTTGAAATTGCCCAACATCGAATAAGAAATTTTGCTACGCGACGTTTTAACAATACACCAACACCTCTTTCATGTTTAGACCCTCCTGAGTAAATCATTCAAAATTATCAATTTTTTTCTACACCCGCACCTGTCCGTCTTGTCTCGGCTATACCTAAAATTTGAATCTTGAATCTTTTGGCTTCCTGGATAATGTTATCTATTTTTCCTTTTCTGTGTAAGGTTCTGACGTTCCATGTAGCCAACGTTGTCATACTGTTTCATAATTCCATAGCATTGTTTGGAGGAAGGATAACGTCCTGGGGAAAGCAGTCGGTGATAGTGCTTTCCCGTTGCCTTCTGTCACTTGTCTCAAAGTCTGTGTCGTTCTCATTGGGTTTTTTTCTTCGCCCTCTTTTCCCTCTTTTTGTTGTTGTCGACTTGTATATCTTGAGTTCCCATAGTGTCAATTCAATACGACTAGGAGGTTTGTTGTTGGTATTAAAACGTTGTGTTACAATGAGTAGTTTTCTATTATTAAAAGTGTCACCTGAGACACCTTGACGCATTGGGGTAAACATTGCTTGATAAAAACAGTTCATAAAATTGTGAAATGTACAAACTTGGTAAGAGAATATAGAATATTGATATAAAAATTGCACGTCCTTGAATATAAAGAATATTATCACTATCAACACTGTAAAATTAGCCGTAACATTGTGTAAAAAGAATATTATCACCATCAACACTGTAAAATTAGCTGTAACACTGTATAAAAAGAATATTATCACCATCAACACTGTAAAATTAGCTGTAACACTGTATAAAAAGAATATTATCATCATCAACACTGTAAAATTAGCTGTAACACTGTATAAAAAGAACATTATCATCATCAACGCTGTAAAATTAGCTGTAACACTGTATAAAAAGAATATTATCATCATCAACGCTGTAAAATTAGCTGTAACACTGTATAAAAAGAATATTATCATCATCAACACTGTAAAATTAGCTGTAACACCGTATACAAAGAATATTATCACCATCAACACTGTAAACTTAGTTGTAACACCGTATACAAAGAATATTATCACCATCAACACTGTAAACTTAGTTGTAACATTGTATACAAAGAATATTATCATCATCAACACTGTAAAATTAGCTGTAACACTGTATAAAAAGAATATTATCATCATCAACACTGTAAAATTAGTTGTAACACCGTATACAAAGAATATTATCACCATCAACACTAAAATTAGCTGTAACACCGTATACAAAGAATATTATCACCATCAACACTAAAATTAGCTGTAACACCATATAAAAAGAATATTATCACCATCAACACTGTAGAAATAGCCGTAACACTGTATAGAAAGGATATTATCATCATCAACACTGTAAAATTAGCTGTAACACCATATAAAAAGAATAGTATCACCATCAACACTGTAAAATTAGTCGTACCACTGTATAAAAAGAATATTATCACCATCAACACTGTAAAATTAGTCGTGACACTGTATAAAAAGAATATTATCACCATCAACACTGTATAATCAGCAGTAAAGCCGTATTAACGTCATAGAAATCAATTCAGAAATAACTGTCCAGTCACGTCTTTTGTTAGGAGCTCTGATTCTCTAAGATTTAGTGTTTTGAAATGACACATCTTTGTCCCTATCTTATACGTTTTCCTTTGTCACTAACGTTAATGAGTCCAGCTTTATACGCAGTGGTTGGGAGGAGACTGAAGCTTACTTATCGCCAATATTAACTTGAGTTCAAAATGCCCACAATAATAATAATAATAATAATAATAATAATAATAATAATGATAATAATAATAATAATCTTTATTGTCCATAAATTGGTAATTCATGTCAGGTGTAACAAGCTCTGATACATGGGCGAACATGCACACGCATTTACTCATAGATATGATACGAAGTATAAACGCACATAGATGCAGACAAATACTCACATACATGCACACACACATACACACGTGCGCACCTTCCCACATACATTCTCACAAACATACATACCTACACACATGGATGCATTAAGCACAATTACGGAAGGTTTAACATCATTTTTTACTTTAGCTAAGGTAGATCGGTTGCATCATGAAGATGGTAGTGATGATGGTGGTGGTGGTGATGCTGATGTTATGATGACAGTAGCAGACGTGACATTATCCTTCACAGTACATGTTTGACTAAGATGAAGATGATAGAGACGATGATGCTCATGGTCATAACTGCGATGATGAAATTAATGAAGATGTTTACAGTGGCGACGATGACGGTGATGATGATGATGATGGCGACGACGACGATGATGTTGATGATGATGGTGATGCTGCTGATGATGGTGGTGACGACGATGAAGATGGTGATAACCGCTGATGATGATGAGGATGATGATGTAGCTATGTAGGTATGAGTGATGATAACGGAGGAAATTGTGTTTACAATCCTTTAATTGTTTGGGTCTTCAAATAGCTGGAGTTTATGGCTTTGATGGCGGTTGGGATGAACATAAGTTTGTGTCTGTTCGTGCAGCATTTGCATGCTCGTTATCGATTCCCGGAACTCAGTAGTAGGAATTCTGTGTAGAGTGGATGTCTTTGTTGCATAGTGATATTGAACGCTTTCCTTTCAATTGCGGGGCTAAGTGAATGTCCAAGAGGGTCTAGTTTCTTGTTGATAATTTGTTATGCGTTTTCTATTGTCCTCTGTAGTCGAGCCTTTTCTGTAGCACCATAGCCGCCATACTAGGTAGTGATTCCATATGTCATGACGCTAAGAAGTAGGGATTTGTATATCTGGACCAAAGTAGATGCTTTTATATTGAAGGCGTTTGATTTACTTATTTAATTACATGAATTGCTTCCCTTACATGCAGTTTGGGGGTTGCTTCCTCTGATTTTACCAATGATGATTAGGACTGTGGTCAAGTGAGAAAGAAATTGGCTTTCAACTTCAAAACACTATTAAACTCTGTCCGCTAAATCTAATGATAAACGTTTAGAGCAGTCAAATATCCAGAGCTTGAGCGGTTGTGTTATCCAGTGTTAACTAAGGGCTTAGGGCCTTTAATTTCACATGTCAAAAGATTGAGCAAATGTGATGTAATTCAAACAGGTAGATCTAGTCATCGCCAACGTTTCAAGTCCTATACTACAGTATTTGGGGGACTTCACATTTCCTCATTACCTATGTCCAGATTAATTGGACAAAGCCCTCTAGCCTTCCGGCGTGTCCACTCTTGTGCACACATGCACACACATACACAGAGGCATTGCTGCCATGTGTTCTCATGTCATTACAAAGACCAGCATTTTCTCACAGTTTAGATGGCCTTTACATAATTTTACATACTTTATTATTAGAGCCTTTGCGAGGACTTGGGCTGGGGTGTGCTGAAAGCCACAGTAGTCAGCTTGAGTGTGTTTATAAAGCAAAAAATCTGTCTTGTGTGCTTAAGTCGGGAGCCTGTTTGGGGACAGCTTGCTTATCAGCGGGGTCAGGTGTTTGTATGGTTTGATATTTATTTATCCATTTATCTCTTTTGATTCATTCCTTATGCATGTTTATATGTCATTGCATTTATATATTTACTGATTTGTGAAATTTATGTTTTATTTATTCGTTCTTTTATTTGTACTTAGTTTATTTATTTACAGATTTATTTAATGTATTTTATTCATTTATCCGTTTTACAGGGTGATGAAAGATGTAGTGTTCCCGGTCCTGCTGCCTTGTCCAGTAATGTGAGTCGTATCGAAATATCAATTGAATGGTTTTGATGAAATTCATGTTTAAGAAATCAAGTTTTGGGGGAAGAAATTGGTTTTTGTACTCTGACATATTTTAAATTGCTCCAATCCCACAAAATGTCAAATTCGTCTCTCTACCAAAAAAGCCATGAAAAATCTGTATCAACCACCATCACCGAAAGCAGATGGCGCCTTTTCGGCCACATACTCAAGTGGAAAAGCCAATTCCAGCAAACCAAGGGGTGGAAATGTATTTCTCTAAAACACCATCAAAGAAATACACCGGCAGCCTAGTCAAAACCTTACCAATTGAACTCAATAAAGACCTGTAGCGCACTGGAAAAGACCTACAACTAAAAACCAAGGAAGATCTGGCAACTCTAAGATCAGTGACACAAAATCGAAGGCATTGGAATTCATTCACAAACGAGGTCATGAAGGCAGCCAAGGTAGTCGGATCGGATGATTAGACCCCCCAGCGGATAGCCTGTAAGCGGAGTAAGCAATCCCACTACCAGCTGCAGGCTATTTAAGAGCAGGTCAATACAATACACACCTGATAATTCAACATCAAAGGGGCCAGGCCACTCATGTCGAATTAAAAGAAAGTTGAATTATGAGGGAAAAAAAGCTGTATGGCGGGGACGGTGAACTTTTTGAATGTGACAAACGAAGGAAAATATTGAATTAAGTGGAATGTACGGTATCAGTTATCAGCGGCTAATTTTGTCAGAAAAGTTGGGCGCATCAAATCCAGAAGCATCCACAGTAGACACGATGTAGAAGATTGACAAGTGGGGTTCATCTCTCACAGCACTGTTTGGTCTCTAACTCAGGTCACTGGCAATGTTTTTGGAGTGGATGCACTTTACTCTGCCTTCTTCATTCAACCCAGGTGTGAATAGATACTTGTCTGCAAACAGCATATGATCTTGTCAGATTGCTATTGTTGAAGATGTCTAGGAAATATATGGCATGCTGGGGGGGAAAAAGGACATAATTATGGTCAATCTGCAATTGAACATCCCAATGTGGGTTCCATCTTACTGTTATTATTATAATTATTATTATCAGGGTTCACATAGGTCCTTAAAAGTCCTTAAAGTTAAAAAAAAAATTGTTTCAAGTTCTTAATTCTGAAATTTTGGATCAAATTCCTTAAAAAGTACTTAACCCTAGTGGGGCTCGTCATTTTACAGGAAGTTGCTTTGTATAGTGCCGGCCAGCTGATGAGGTTTGATTGTAAACATGGCAGCATAGCAGAGTTGGTGTCGCCATTTTAACTATGCTATGAAAAACGATGAAATGCAGCCTTATAATTGATGAAAATATTTATAACAGTTACATTTTCTGAAATCTGATAAAATGAACTAAATGATACTAGCTTTAGGAAATGACATAAATCGGAGAAACAAAAATAGAATGCAAAGCGAACAATAGCTCGTGCCGCCACCATGTGAGCTAGTTTGTAAGGCCTAACTTCGTGGAGCTATAACAGGTGACCTAGAAGCTTCAAATAAGCTGGCTATTATTTAAAATGAAAAAGTGATCACTTTCTGGTCAGTTGCTGATTAAGGAATGCTTAAATATTAAAATAAAAAGGATCAGGTTTCATGCACTACTTGTAATGCCAAAGGTGATGCTAAATGAAATAGTCCATTAGTCAATTTTAACCACGGATGTCATGTGAAGAGTTAGAGGTCTCTCTCCATCCTCATCTTTCCTTGTTGGTACTTAAATGTCCTTAAAAAGTCCTTCTTTTGTTTTTTTCTTACAAATATGTATAAACCCTGTATGATAATACATTTATATTAGAATGTATTTTGCTAATTTTTTTAAATTTAAATCTTCTCTTCACTTTACTCAACTTCCTCTCCTCTTCTAAAAACTTGTTATTTCTGTTCTCTGTTTTAACCAGCCAGCCATCTTGTTTACTTCCATGAGAGTGGAGATGACCAAACAATGTCAAAAACAGCCCCAAAACACTAAACAAAACAAAACTAACCAGGTTCTAGGCTGAGTAGTCCTACTGACAACACCTTTATGTTTATATTTAATTTTTAACGATTTCAAATGGCTTTAGGCAAGACTATGATTCCATTACTTGACTTTCTCTTACACAATTTTTCTTTTGTTCCTGTTGTGCCATTAGAACAAGGACGGAATAGAGTATGTGATTGATTGCATCCCAGAATACACAGCGCTCGGAGAAGGCAGTATAGAAGCTTTGATTGTAGCGGGATGTTATGAGTAAGTCCTGCATGGAGAATAGATCATTATGTGGAATTGTTGTATATTTCAGTCTTGTCAAAAAATCATAATTCCTCCACAATACCTTCCACATTGTGATGGTAGATTTATCCACATTGAAATATTTAAATGTCATACCATCCACAATATGGACTATCCCCAGTACAGAATTTTTTCAGTCGCAAGATTATCTCTAGAAATTCTTCTTCTTCAGGTACCTTGTCTGAAGCAGACATTGGTGATCATGTTCCTCCACTCAGTTAACCTTATAAGGTCATTGTTGCTACCATTCTATATTGAATTAAGACTTTCAATAAAAGTTATTCTCTGTCTTCCTCTACTGCGTTTGCCTTCTATTTTTCCTGTTATGGCTAGATGTTGTAAACCCTTGTGGCAGCAAATGTGTCCTAAAAATCATAGTTGCCTCTGTCTAATGGTTTTGATTAAAGATCTTCCAAGGTTAGCATCCTTCAGTACTGATTCATTAAATCTTTTCTTGGTCCATGATATTGTCATCAGACCTGCCAAAGTTACGCGCTCACGTAACATGTTACGGTGACAGCCAAAATGTTATGCAGTACGCTTGGAGATCGGAATGTTATGGCGAGGCGGCTTCTCAATCACTTGTGATTACATGGGAGTCCCTGGTATTTTTATTTTTAAAAGAAAAATAGAAGACATTAGTGTTTAATTTGTACTGTAATTCCACTTGTATATATTCGTATGAACTTAAACCAGCACTTACCTCGATGCAAGTATGGCCGAACACACTACACACACAAGGCCGTTCCGTAGGCAAAGCGCTATACGGGGGCAAGCTAGTGGAAAACTGCTTTGCAGCGGACCGTTCCTCTGGCAAGCATCTTTGTCCAGATGGCAGCATGCCTAGTGGCCTATTACTACTTGTAAAATAAGTGAGGCACTAGTAGTACCGAGATGCGTCAAGACAAGAGTCTGAGGGTAGGTTACTGTCACCAATCGTGTTGCAGTTTGCGATGCTATTCCTTCAAAAAGAAAGAGAGACATAGCAATTCGCGACAGGCCAACGTGAGATGTGGTATGTTCTCGACGTGTGTCATATGTTGTCAAATGGCAAAGAAAGTTTTAATTACTAGTAATTTATTATGAATATTATGGTACAAAATTAAACCAAGGTGCCAGGTGTGTTTATTGTTTGGCCAGTAATAAATGATTGTATGAAGCCTCTTGGGTCCAAGGCAGTGAGAAGGCGAAGGCCAGACCTAAAGCCTCAGTTTCAATGCAGGATGGGCTGATTTCTTTGATCTGAACAATTCTTATGCAGACCATCCTTCATATCTTGTTCTTCAAGAAGTAGTATTTGAATTTGGCTATGTCTTACAATACCATACTAAAATTTTCATGTATTAGCTTTTAGCAAATGGTAGGTATCTCAGAAGCAAGTCAACCTTTCATATTCATAGCCTTCTCATTTAGACTCATTTATTTAGGCATATTTACTGATCAGACACTGTAGGCAGTAGGGTCACAATGTAGATGTTAAGAAGTGGACTCATCGACTCAAATTGTAGATTATGATGTATAATTTTCCTTTGTCTTTTAACATTTTAGAGAATTGTAATCGTTTTAAAAATGTTTTGAATACATATTTTTGGGTTATTTCTACTGTTACAAGAAATGTTAACTTTTTTCAGTTGTAATGTTATCTTGTGTCCGGGGAATTTTCGCAATGTCCCTCCCTGGCATACAAAAATATTGTCAGTTTTGATTAAAGTTATTGTCACTTAAAAATTTGGGTTGGCAGGTCTGCCTCATCATTCCTTTGATAAACCACAAGTCTACTGCTTCTAGCTCCTTTTCAGTTTCTTTGTTTAATTTCCAACGTTTGTATCCGTTTAGTAGGACTGCACATACGTATGTTTTCATTACCCTTATTTTGATGTTCATTCCTATATTTCTGTTTGTCTGTATTGATTTCAGTTTTTGGAGTGTATCTTTGGCCAAGGCTATTCTTTTTCTTATTTCACCTATGCATTTACCATCTGATGTTATTATGTAGCCAAGATATTTGAATTTTGAGA
>JAOYNN010094960.1:0-11774 GCA_025770095.1 Goniobranchus kuniei | reverse complement strand
ATATGGACAGCCCGACCTTGTAATGGTAACCCCGTAATGTCCATTCCCCTCTATTCATAACGAATTTTGTAAGTTTCATCATCAGTTATATAGTGTGGTTGTCACATCGCCGGGCTTTATTAAGACAGTCATTTCTAAATTCCCTAAATTGGCTAAGCTTTGAAGATCATTAATCAAAACCATTAGACGGATGCAACTACAATTTTTAGGACACATTTGTCGCCACAAGGGTTTAGAACATCTAGCCATAAAAGGAAAGATAGAAGGCAAATGCAGTAGAGGAAGACAGAGAATAACTTTTATTGAAAATCTTAATTCATTGGCAATACAGAATGGTAGCAACAATGACCTTATAAGGTTAGCTGAGGACAGGTATGAGTGGTGGAGGAACATGATCGCCAATGTCTGTTTCAGACAAGGTACCTAAAGAAGAAGAAATATAGAGAGACTTCAAATATTTCAAACATTCAATATTTTCCATATGTGACCTCCTCACACTTCACTAACCTTTCCAAAGAGAGAAGATTTTGTCCCAGGTTGTCTTGTTAGATAGAAGTATGCTGGTTCCCCTAACTAGTAATGATCAAATACAGCTGACTGAGTTTCTTTTTCATGAAAGAATTTTGTTTCCTTAATTTCTGTGTGTATAGGATTTACAGTAATCCAGAATCCATTTGTTGATGGCTACCAAAGGTATTGGGTGAGTCGCTGCCTTCAAGATTTCCCATCAGATGAGAAAAATGTCACCAACTTAAGCGCATTGGGTGACTTTGATAGTTTCAACCTGTGGCATAACTTTGTGATGCAGAAAAAGTGAGCTAAAGATTTGTTAAAAATCTTCATTATGAAAACTCTTCTCATGTTCATAGTACAAGCTAAGGTATTCATTTATATTACAACTTCCTATACTTATGAACTAGATTGTACTGTACTGATGATATTTACGTCACAGTGCTGATTAGGCTTTAGTAACTAGATTGTACTATAATTCTGATAATATATGCATCACAGATCTGATTAGTCTTTAGTAACTAGATTGTACTGTACTGATGATATGTTATATACATCACAGATCTGATTAGGCTTTAGTAACTAGATTGTACTGTACTGATGATATATACATCAGTAGCATAGCTAGGTATGTCAGAGACATGTGGCTTCTTATTACAAGCCAATATTACATGTGTTGATAATAACCATTCTTCCAGTCATAATACTGGCCTATTTAACATTAGATCTATCTCGTGTAGCTCATTTTTAAAGGGATAGATGATCTAGTTTACAATACTGTATTGTATTATTAAGTTTACCATCTTTGCCTTGGCTGAGATAGATCCAGTCGTCATCTTGTAAGTAGTTATACATATTATTTATAATATCTAAATCTAGATCTGGATTAGACATAGATCGAGTAGGCCTAGACTATTCAGTCAAGAGAACTGGGAAGACTGCATTGACTGACATGCCAAGGACATGCTCTAGGCTTAAATCAGGTCATATCACGCTTGTATTGTGCATTAGGCTGTTCAGCAGATACGATCCTAGGACATAAATCCTTGGTACATAGAGCCACTGATAGAACAAATTAAAAAGCATTGAGGCTGATGGGCTCAAGCCTTAATACCAGCCTTTATCAAGTCCTTGTATCGATGGAAATATTTGTTCTCCATTCATTTACCTGGAACGATACTATAAAGATTCAATGGGAAAGGCTGTAGGAAAAAAGGCTATTCAGATAGTAGCCTCACTTGTCTTGATTGGCTAATATTGTGGTTCAGTGAAGAGTAGTCTCTTCTGACTAACTAATACCGTATGATAGGCTACATCTAGCACAGCCTAGGTGTGGGAATGAACATTGCATGAAAATTAAAAATGTCAAAAATGCCTTTTCTGATATAATTTTAAGCAGGTAATCAAACAATCTTAAAGATGGGGCTTAGCCTATAGGTATACTTTCTTAAAATTCAAGGAGGTTTCAAGGACGATTTTGGTGAATTCAAGGAGGCTTAATGTGCAAAACCCTAAACATGGTGGCCCATTCTGCACCCAGCTTGCCACCGATTTTCCTGAACTTGAAAGCATTTGTCACTGTCTTACCATTGTGTTTTGTTGTATTTTTTTTTACAAAATAAAATTCAAGAAGGATTCAAGGAGATTTAGGCCAAATTCAAAATTCAAGATATTTTGGAGGGAAATGAAATTCTCCACGGAGCTCCTTGAAAATGAGGCTGTGGGTATCCTGATACTTACTTCATCTAAATTTTGTTGACATTTCCAATTTTTTGTTGTTGAAAACATGCCAAAATCATTCATACAGACAACAGGTAAGCAATGACCCTTATCCAACCACTCTGCATTATGAATGGAGCAATGTTGCTTATTCAATTCATTGCTCATCGGTCATAACCAAATTGTACTGGCCAGTCCAATGATTGGCAGGTAGGCCATACCGCACGTTATCTGCTCAGATCTCATAATGACATTGGCCAGGTCTTTTCCTTAGAGTTGTGCATTCTGTGGTTGAGCTACATACAAAGTCATAGGTAAATAGGCATTGCTTGATTAGCAATTTTGTTTGTGTTCAAAGTGAATCATCTCTCTCAACTGCCCTCTGCCCCCTTGTCTTCCGCCTTACATCCACATTTCTCAGTCTCTCGAGGATGTGAATGTTAAGCGGAGGCCACTATACTAGTAGTAGTGTTATTGGTGGTAGTAGTAGTAGTAGCAGTAAGTAAGAAACCATACAATGAGAAGGTAAAACGATATTAAAAACGCAACTTTATAGATCTAAAAGTTACCTCTTAAGCAGAGTACTGTGTTTAATCACCTGCCCAAGTGACGAATATCATATACAAGAAGAGTCATTAACACTTCGTAATACTCATGCATACAATCAAAATAAAGCAACCAAAAACAAAATCAGAGCATGCATATTCATAGCATCCTTCAATTTTAACAAAACAATATATAAATGTAATGTCATTTAAGTCTTCAAATACAAATTTTCATAGCTTTATTAGAAATATATATTTTTTTTATGATAGTGGTTGAGTTGACCTACAATCAACCCAAAATTGGAGCAAAACAAACAAAAACAGATTGCTTCAAAAAGCGTTTCTGTTAATGGTCTCAATTCTACTAGGATAAAGAATTATCGTCATTGTCATTATCAAACCTTGAATTTATCCAAAAGTGTTTCAATTACATCAAGTGAATTCATATTTCCATCAACAGTAACACTGGTGCAGCTGCCAAGAACAGGAGTAAAAACACTAGTCTGTGGATAAATTATTAGAAAGATGTCAAGAAGGCAAAGTTGTGATGTCAAAATTTAATTCGAATTGTGCAGAAATCTATGGGGAGGGGCTAGTGCTGAAAGTGTAAAATAAAATATTAGAAGATGGGATGGGTTTGGGTGGTTAAAATTAATAACACATTGAATATAAATGGGTTATGGCATAGACAGTAATAAGGAAAGAGGAGAAACAGGGAGAAAACAAAGGAGTGGGGGAAGCAGAATCTTGACTGTGACAATCCCGCGATCATTGGATTGCTACTAAATGACCACAGAGTTTAATTTCTCAATGTTCCCTGAATTTCCTGATAACTGCCCACTCTTAACCACAGGAGCTTTAATCTAGAAATCTTCTTACTGACTGCCTTTATAAATGCCTTCCAAAAGAAAGCCTACAGTATGTCATTCAAGTTTTAAAAACAAATGTAAACAAATATTGACAGATGCAAGGTAATGTTTATTAAGAGTTTGTTTAAAAAGAAAAAGAAAAAAAAGGAAAATTTTGTACTTTACAGATACACAAAGTTACAAATGATTGTTGTATCAAACAGAATTTGTTGTCTCAAATGCCACTATTCATATTCTAGGAATGAACGATCTTTGTCGAAATACCATCTCTGCATACAGCTTCACAGTATTTTGATCAAGACCAATATCTTGCACATTCTCTTCGAGTTTACTGAGGTCAACATTATAAAAAAGTATGACGTTAGGAACTTCCAAGAATTTTGTGAATTTGTGTTCACAACCATTTTATGATCTGTTGTCCAAAAATATGACATATTATCTATGTTGGGCTAAAAGCTTTTTTCTCTTCCAATCTTAATGTTGTTGCCAGTCAGAGTCATGTATCTTCTTTGCTGCTCATGTAAGCCACAATTATCTCCAAAACTATATTTCCATCTAGTGTTCTATCACTTGCTTTATTTTGTTCTTTTATCACAAACATATAAAGGGACTGGGTCTATTTCACAAGTATTCATACCTGAGGTTTGTGAGCAGTTTTTGTTGGTCAGGTATTGTCCCATTGTTTGCCTGAAATACTTGTTTGGCATAGTCTATATCAATTCTCTCTATCCAATTTACCACTTGGGGGTCCAGTTCCAAGATGTTTCGTTCAAGAAACTCTATTCCAGCTTTTCTCTGCATGACAATCCTTGCAATGAATTTTTCCTCTTGTGCTGACCATTATTTCAATTTTATTAGCATCAAGAATGAAACTCAATTTTTTTACACAGATTCACAAATGATTTCTCATAAATGTAGGCCGACATGGATAACAATCTATCTCTTCCAACAACATTGTCTCTGATACATTCTGCTCATTTACACTAACTCCTGGCAAACGTTAAAAATCCTAATAATTTCCTCACTGGAGATGGAAAAAAAATCTGCTGACAATATGCTCCTGTCTAATAATGTATATCTTTTAAAAATAAAATAAGATTGCTTCCTTCTCACTTCTAATAGCGGCATTTTGTTCCCATGTAATACTTCTTATCATGAGCAAACCTTCACCACCAACGTTCAAATCCTGTAAGATGGCTATGGCAAAAAATTGGGTCAAATAATGTGCTTTCACCAAGGAGATAAGATAACAGCTGAAGATACAATTTCCATACAGAGCAAAAATAAGTGGAGAAGATGCTTTGATCACTTTTTGAACATTGTTTAAACACCTTGATACTTTGACTTTAAGTTCTTAATTTCTATGGCCTATAAGCTTTCAAAACTTGCTGCCCATTTCAGGAGGAAAATTGTGCCTGAAACTTTCTATTTTTTATATGGTTAAGGATCTATTTAACAAGCAAAAAATACATGGATGATTCAGGGAGATTTCCTTTGGTGATACAAACTTAATCTTAAAGCACACTGTAAGAGGTGAACCGCTTTGTTATTCTCTTTCAAATGTGTAACAGAAATGAAAATTAACCAAGGCGAATCATGTTTTCCCCATCTTCTATTCAAACCTGGAATCAATTCTCTTATCAAATTTTCCTTGGACAGCATTACTTTCTTTCTGGTCTGTTGGTGTTTGGAAATAAGAAAGTTAAAGTTACAGCAAAAGGACATAATGCCTTGTATGTCAAAAGATTTTTTCATGAATTCAAATTGCATATTTAAACAAGTTTTTTAGGTTGGTAAGCTGATTAGCGCATGCTATTTTGGCCTTTCCATGCTGGTCTTCATTACTATAAGAGAGGAGTTGTGTATTAGAGATATTATAAAGCCTAAGCTAATACATTTACATAGATATGGAGATTCAGCCCCAAGGAAATATAAGTTTAATATGCACACAAGATGCATCTCACGTTGAGTATTATATTGGGTAATAAAAGTAATAATAATGAGTCATATAATGAGCTGTAGAATCCATGGTATAATACAAGTAACAGGTCTTAAATGCACTTTACATAATCATCAAGACACATCCCAGTTAGGAAAAGTATATTAAGAAAAGAAAAACAAACAGGGTAAATTCTCGAGTTCTCCATGATAGTGAATTTCAGGTAAACTTCAAAAATTCTACAGAGACTTCCCTTTCCCGGCCCCCCTCCCAAACTCCCACCTCTCCACAAAAATAAGATATGGAACAAAAAGAACATCCCTATGAAAGAGATAAGATTCTCAACCCCACCCCATTAAAAAAAAATCATTTTTGGCATTAACAGAAAATAAATAACTTCAGAGATAAATGCTTTTCCAAGCCAATGCACTTTGACCAATAAAAACTAAAAACAATTCTTAGTAATTAAAAAAAATTACATAACTTATATACTTATCACAGATATTAACTCACTCTTCAAGGGTGCAAGCCAGCACAACTTGATCAGAAGAGTTGGTCAGAAAAGGCATAGCAGTACATACAATTACTATGCCACACCAAACATCCTTGAAGCTACTGAATTTAGTACAATCGGATGGAGGCTGTGAATCCAAAATTAGAGAGAGGATACAACCAGGAATGGATAGCTCGAGGAAGGTCATGAATATCCTTTGAGATAAGAAACTTCCCAATGCCGTCAAAGAGATACTGTGGAAGACAGCTTTAGGCCAGCTTTGATATAGTCAAGAAACAATGCCACTGACAAAAAAAACAGAGAAAGATTTGGAGATGACAGAGATCAGAATGCTATGCAAGACTCTCGTACTAACAAGTACAGATAAAGAAAGGAATGAAATTATCCAGATGAAAACATCAGTGGAACCTATATCATCAAAGATCCACAACGAATGGCATGTAACAAAATAAAGGATGAGGCTAAAGAGCACTACAGATGGAGGTCACAGGCAGGATATAAAAGAGGAAGACAAAAACATAGATGGATAGATTGTCTGTACATGTAGTTGTGGGGGAATTGGATCTAGACAAAGATGATGCAATCGAACAGGCCATCTGGAAAAAATAGCATTTCACAATGGTGACCCTGCAGATGTCGTGAAAAGCTAGAAGAAGAAGAAAACATTAATTTCAGGATGAAACACAGACAACAACAACAAAAAGTCAGCACAAAATCACACTCACATCATAGTTAAACAGATGGCCATTAATAGAAGCACGTTTCCATTTAGTAGGCTGATCTCCCCTGTAAGCTACTGTTTTGAATTTCCGTACTCCTTTCCGCCTCCTCACGACATCATCTGGAGATACGGGTGACAGTAAATCATCTACCTCTTTGGTTCTAGTTGGAGAACTTGGTCTTCGGAAACTCTATGTAAAAAACAAATATATCACATTCAAAATCATGATCTCAGGCAATTTAATGTGGAATTTGAATTATTTTGTGATTGAAAAATGCTCATAAAATGCATGATAACTAAAAAAACTTCCCAGAACTGATTCTTAATGAAAACCACATTACCATACATGCTACCTCTCATCACTGTTCATGTCCACACTGAATTCCACACTGCTTTTATTGTACAAATATGAAAGTTGCATGACAGTTGTGCCATGTTCACTTCTTAAGCATTTATCATCGTTTCCTGTTATGGCACACCATTTCTAATGAATTCCTATTTATAATAAATAATAATTCAATTGGATGACATGTTTTGTTGTGTCTGCGAGCAGAAAAATAATGAATACTTACTAATGAACTGCTCAATTTGGTCTCAGGCATATCATCAGCTCTGTGGCCAGCAAACAAGCTGTACCTCCACTGAGACACAGGTGCAGGTTCTATGTCATCACAATGTATTAGCTGTATTGGTCGACTTAGACCCCAATATATCCGCAAAGGTCCTTTGACTGCAATTCCACCATTGGTCAGCTTGAATGTGATTTTTGAGAGACAAAAGCAATAATCTAGTATCATAGAGGAATATCTGTTCAGAAGCAAACATCAAAATTTACAGAAAACCGTTAGTATGCTTATGAAGCTTATATGTTGTTAGCAGATGAGGGCTCATGCCTACATTCCTGCAGAATTGTATGTGCCTCAAACAAATTCTGTAAGTTTTTATAACTGGTTGCATCTTTGTTGTCTTCATCCAGTGATTTTCATCTCTCACAATTTAAAGAATTCAGATTATAAAATTGCTTGTGGAAGTACCATACACGTTAATGTGGCTAAAAAGAGAATGAGACACTAGAATTATTGAATACCAGAAAGAAGCATTTATAAAGAATTTTATCAAGAATGGTACTGTAATTCTTCGTCTTCCATTCTTACACCATTCATTGTCTGTGACAGGGGATTCACAATCTGTCTGAACGTGTCCTATTACAATGTATTACATTGACTCTATTAGTTGTCGAAGTACGTAGATTTTAGTTAAGTTATTGAGTTTTAAAAGTTCTCATCTTTGGACATACTGTAATACATTTAAATCTATTTAAAAACTGCTGCCCATTATAAAATTAAGTACCTTTTCAAAGGACATCTGGTGAAGAGATTTGCCTTCAAAATAATCATTGAAAGCTTCAATTTTCTCCAAGAGAGTGTTCCTGGAAAACAGAATCAAATAATGCACATAACATAAAAATTGGTTGTGAACCAACAATTTTTTAATTCATTTTTTTGTCATGGTTATTTAGAAGATATAAGAAGTGCAGGAAGAGAAAGGAGGTGGTTTAGACAAAAAGAAGGAAAAATGGCCTACAAGATATTGCTACAAATAAATCAGATCTGAACACCTAACCCCCAATCCCTTTCAATCCTACTCAACACACAGTTAAAAGATTTATGTCCAGCTCAATCATCCTTAAGGATGCCTTTGACACCCACAGGCCAATAGGCCCTAGTGTCAGGCAGGCTAATCGACCGACTTCGTCTAATCAACAAACGCTACCCACCCGAACTCGTGTGACTAGCCATTTGTTATTTTTTCATTAAACGTTTGCATGGGAAAAAAAGAAAGAACAGAAATAGAAATCAGGTCAAGTGGTCAAAAGATATCTCAACATTTCATTGGACAATATCTGTACTGTATTGCATGTCGTGGAAAAAGCACCTCTATTAAAATCACAGGCCTATTTAAGCACAAGACAAGATCTTAACATTTCCTTTCGATTCTGGCTATGGGCAAAAACATAGGCAACAGTAACAGCCCTAACTGAAAGTGAAAGCGAAGAAGTGAGTGCAAGAACCTATACTTCTTATAGGCCTATCTAGACCTAGGCCTATTTTAGATAGAGATCTAATCGAACGCTGAATAGATGTTAAGGCGTACATGTACATAGATCTAGATATAGATTCTACAGGGCGACCATAAAGTCACGCGATATGGGGAGATATACTTAGAATATTGGGGTTATTCATGGTTGTAGAATGTCACGAAATGACCAAATTTACCACAAAAGATTGGGCTGTAAATATTCTACAATATTGGAGTAAAAACGTGTTCATTACTAGGCACTTACTGATGGCCATGTTGTAGCCGATGATGGTGGTGAAGTTTTTTATATCGATTACACTAGACACAGAAGAAGCATTTGAGCCTTTGCTAATAGGTTAGTATTTTCTTATATACCTCACAAAATGGATTCCTATTAATACAATAATGACTTTAGAGCACTGAATTTTGGATATCGTCGTGCACGTGTACTTTTTGCATAAGTGAAAAATTGGTTATTTTTGGTTTTTCATGCATTCTAATGTAAATTTTAATGGCGCATCCGATGGTAGTGTCTGTTTTTAGCTACACCGAACCGTTTGTACATTATCTGAAGGAAATCAAAATGCATATACTGTTGTCTCGCAAATGTCTCTGCACAAAGTGCGCAGGCTCTGTGTTGCCAAAGTGCGTACAACAATTGGAAATGAAATGACCGACTTTGAGGAAAAATATTTAGATTTTTTGCTCTCCTGTAAAATGGTGAAAAACCACTTACACGCAAAAAGTGCACGGGCAGGACGATTTGTAACAACAAAATGAGAATACAAGTTTACTATCTACAATCTTACAATATTATTTAAATAACAATTCAGATATTCACTTTTGGTAAACTTCAATAACAAAGAGAGAAGATTGCTACTGAAAAGTACAGTATATCATCCAGTTTTGAGACTATGTTTAAAGATATGTGGTACTAGTTTGAAAGCTATTTCTATTCCATATGTTCAGGGCAGACATTGAAGATGATTTTGAATTAAAATTGGTGAAATTTCTTTTTTGTTTTAAAGGAGCATTGCATTAGATGATCTTAAGCTTCAGTTAGGTGCCATACATTTTAAACATTATTTTATGTTCAAGGTCAACAAATCGTGTAGGGACTTGTAAATATAACCCATAAATTTGAATTCAATTATAATTATTACTCATTATAAAGCAGAACAGTGTTGGGTAATCAAAGGACAAATGCACTTCATACAAACATTTTGACACGTACATGAAATAAAGGAATATTAGTACGGTTAAAATATTTTCTGGCTGTGGTTTCATCCATCAAATAAAAAGTGATAATTGAGATAATTAAGAATTAATTACCTTCTGTTACGGCAACAACATGTGGTCCACTTCCAAATGAAATATCTATGACACTTTTCTGACACAAGGCTTCTATTTTCCGAGGCTCAAAACTACAGTGGGCATCACCTGAAAAGTGATAAGAAGTAAAGGTAAGTCATGGAGTTAAATTTGTAACATTCACCTGGGCACAAGAGTGATAAGAAGAAAAGGTAAGTCATGGGGTTAAATTTGTAACCCTCACCTGGGCACAAGAGTGATAAGAAGAAAAGGTAAGTCAGGGGGTTAAGTTTGTAACCTTCACCCAGGCACAAGAGAAGCAGATTGACATAATCAAGTACATCAATAACATTATGTCTTCCAATCAAATATCAAAATAAAATGGCACAAAGCATTACCCGTCAGAACTTAATATACCCTCCTATAATATATTACATTACGTAATCTATATGTAAATAATTCAGTCAATGCTTTTAAATCTACGTGTTTAAATATTTGTTTAGACATATCACAATATGGTTACTCACAATGCACTTATCAATTATTGATAAATATTAACATATGATGTATATGGTGCCTTCTGAAATGTATTTTTGTTTGACAGGTTTTCTTATGTAAAGCACATTGAGCTTGCATTTTATTTAAGAATATGACGTCTACTATTATTTTTAGTATTATTATTAATATTATTATTACTATTATTATTATTATTTTTATTATTATATCCCTCCACATACACTCACACCTAGGGATAAAAAATCTGTTGCAGTGTGGCTGAGGGGTCAAGACATTCTACTTGTAACCTTGAGGTTCTGAGGTCGAATCCGGGTTGTGCCATGGCGCTGTTTAGTCCTATTTAGGGGCATTTCAGCATCCCACTCAGATGTTATTGAGTTCTTGACCATGGGTAGAGGAGGATCATGTCAGTGCACCATAGCATTTGTGCCTGTAAAATGGCTGCATCTCTGTTATACTGCACATGGAGTTGAGAAGGTATTTGGTTGGGAAAAAGGCCTGTCAGGGAACATTGTACAGCTCTTCAAGCACATCTATAGTGGTTTTGCACTATATAAAAGCTGTAATTTCTTTTCTCATCTGCAGGCTCAGGTGTCTGTGGTGTGTATGGGGGAAAAGCGTTATATCTTTTATCAGCTTCTTTCCCCATGCTGTAGGTCAGAGTAGAAATTTGGACTTCAGCAGACTCTTTGTTAAGTTTTGTGGCGATTTTGAAGCATAGAAACCATCGTTTCCATTTTGGCCAGCCTGATGGTTGGCTAAAATCAAAGTTCCCACCTGAGGTGGTAATTTTGACCCTGTTTTACATAAATCTAGATCTAGATAGCTAGTAGAGAGTGTAGCACTTGAGTGGACCACAATAATGTGTAGTCTGCTAGGTTTTTCCACACGATTACCTTTTGAGTCTGTTACACTGCATGCAAATCAATACTGTTGCCATATGTTGGATGAGTTTTTCAACTTCTGACACCATGTTTTGATGTTACAAAGTACATCCAGAGTGAGGTCAACTTTTTTATTCAAACATAATAACTTAGGAACTATATATATA
>JAOYNN010094849.1:0-10647 GCA_025770095.1 Goniobranchus kuniei | reverse complement strand
GATGACGTTGTACGATATAGTGACTTATTTTGGATACATAGTTTGCTGTCCAAAGTGAAGAAAGTTGGCCAGAGGTCCGTTAAAGTATGATTATCATAAGTTCTATCCTTTAACACACAAAAATTACCCTTCATCTATATTTCCCATTTTCAACCGCTTTTGGAGATGATGTCGTCATCGTTGGCATTTCTCAGTAAACTTCAACTTCACACATATTTATGACTTGTGAAGATTTAAAAAGCCTTACATGACGTCCAGTGATGCTCTGTTCACATTCATAGTTAACCGGAAAAGGACCTAGGTACTGTTTCTGTGACCGTGACACAAATCGGAGAATTCGTTCTACCCCGAAATCCTTTTAAGATAAACGGGTCGTTTTCTGATACTTCAATGACAAAAATGTCGTTGCAGCAATCAAAACTATTAGTGATACGAATTATGTCTATCTTGTAATTGTCTCCCAGATCTACCATCCACCAATGACGTTCCTCAAAGCCTTTTGTGTGGACACACGATCCATGGCTCAGGTGACCATCAACGACCCCGTCCCCAGCTTGATTCGCTGTAAAATGCTTTATCACAATGCTTTGATTTGCAGATTTCCTGTAACCGGAATATTGTTCTCATAGACTTCAAATTCACATATTACAAGGCTTGACCTAAAGCGGTGTGCTTGAATCCGTCTCACATAGCTGCCAGTGACAGGCGCGTTGCAAACATGAGGGAAAGAGGGAACAATCGGCAACGCGTGTTATTTTGCAATACAGACATCAGCACTTGTCTTTTCAGGAAATCCGGTTAGCAGAAATGGATTCTCTCTTGATACTTCTACTGTGACATTACTGAGCATATCAAAACAACAGTTGATTCGGTTGGTGATGTACAAACTAATGAATGTATAAATGTCTTGCAGATCTACCATCCACCAATTTGGACCCGCTGTCTTTTGCGTATGACTACAAGAACCTTTGAAAAATACATACATACATACATACATACATACATACATACATACATACATACATACATACATGCATTCATACCTACACACAAACATACATACAAACCATGCAACCTACATTGATACATGCATACATCCTTAATTACAGAAAGTCACACATACACACATGCATGCACACATACATGCATACATACAGATACATTCATACATACATACATACGTAAATGAATTCATGCATGCCTACACACATACTTACGCACATTCATCAATAAAACATAACATACGTTAAGAAGAATTTCAGTGAAGTAAGCAGCTAATGTTGACATGATAAATGTAGTGTCTTTGATGATAATGACAAAAGTGATGGAATGATGATGAAGACGATGACGATGGTGATAATCGGCAAGATCATGGTGATGATGATTAGGACGATGATGATAATGATGAGGATGATGATGATGAAGATGATGATGATGATAGCACTGATGATGACTATGAGGATGATGCCGATGGTGAGGATGAGGATGAAGGTGATAATAACATTCATGAGGATGATGATGATGAGGATGACGATTTGGAGGAGGATGATGGTGAAGAAGAGGGTGATAATGATGATGATAGCATTAATGATGATGATGATATTGTTGTTGTTGATAATGATGATGATAATGATGATGATGATGATGATAACATACCTGATGATGATGATGATGATGGTAATAATAATTGAGAATATTTATAATGCGCCATATCTCACATACAATGTAAGCTCTAGGTGCTTTACAGCATCATAAATAAATGAATGTTCTACACATGAATATATTATGGCATAATACATGGATACTAAACACAGTCCAAAGTTTCTTGATATCATCGTAAACAACATAAGGGTATAGTGCTATAAATAAACAAAGAGTCATTCATCGCTGATACACAAAATTTTACTCTTAAGTTTTTAGACTAAAAATATCAATATTATGAGCACACCAATAAACCTTAACAGCTTTGATCGTCATTTTGTCATAGTTTAGAGGAAGAAGTGAGTTTTGATTAATCTTTTAAATATCTCAAACGATTGTGAACTCCTTATTTCTTATGATAAGCCATTCAAGATAGTTGAGCCAAAATGAGAGAAAGTTCGAGCGCCAGCATTTAATTTTACTCTAGGAATTTGCATGCGAAGGTGATCTTGAGACGAGGGTAAATGTCTTAAAGACTTCTGAAATTCAATGTGCTCTTGGAGATAAAAAGGATTCAATTGATGGAGACATTTTAATGCGAGAACAGCTGCTTTAAAATGTATGCCTTTACAAATTGGAAGCCAGTGAAGCTCCCTCAGAAGAGGTTTTGCTTCGAAGTCTTCCGTTTGCCTAACACAAGGCGTGCAGCATTGTTTTCAATTTATTAAAGTCGGTTAATTTTATCATTGGAGAGGCCAAAAAGAAAACAATTACAATTGTCAAGTTTTGAAATTATCAAAGTACTGAGAAGAGTTCGGCAAACATGCTCAGAAATGCAACTGCGTATGCTACAATTGTCTTCAGATCAAAAAAGTTTCCTTTTCAAAGAGCGGACCTAATACTCCATAGACAAGTCAGAGTCAAGAACAACACCCAGCTTCTTAACATTACCAACAAATGGAATTGATCTACTTTCAACAGTCATGCCAGTGTCTTTAATCTTGCTACAACCGGCCAGCTAGATATTGTCATGATTTCGGTCTTATCAGAGTCTAGCTTTAAAATGCTGAAATCCATCCATTCTTTCACATCTCTGGATGCATTCTTCAGAATTACATTTTTTATAGCTAAAATTAGTTGATATGTCATTGTAATACAACCGAATGCCATCTGCATACATATGATACATAAGGCCATGTCTCTTGATGATTGTAGGGAGAGGATGGGTGTATAGAGAAAAAAGGATAAGACCAAGAACCGATTCTTGAGGGACGCCAAACTTTAAATGATGCTTTTTGGATCTAGAATCGCCGACAACGACAAACTGTCTCCTATCGTCGAGGTATGAGATAAACCAACTGAGGGCCGTGATTGATATTCCGAGAGTTCTTTGCAGACTGTTAATCAATACATCATGGTCAATTGTATCAAATGCAGCTGACAAGTCTAGGAGGGTCAGGAGACATTGAGAACCGTTATCAAGAACCACTACCAAATCATTGGCAATACTTCGTAAAAGTGCTGTTTCATTAGTGTGATTTTTGCGGTATACGGATTGAAAATATTCTTGTAAATTATTAACAATAAGATGTGACAAAAGACGTAAAAGTACTAATTTATCTATTATCTTGGTCACAAATGGGAAGTTTGAAATAGGTCGATATATTTTTTTAATTATTTATATCTGGTGTTTGAACAATATTGTATACTTTGAATATAGTATCCACGACCTGTTGTACATATACAATGCTTATCCAACCAGAAATGTCCTTATATTCTGGTATATTATGTTAATGCCATATATGTGTTTCTTGTTGAAGAAAGCGATTTTTATTTTGAATTTTATGTCTTTTCCGCTGTCGTGTTGTATGTAAATCTTTTAAGAAGTAAGTGCCCCTACTGGTATTACATACGTACCAATATAGATTTCACTATGTATGTGGGACCGTTTTCTTGTGAAAATGCACCAGTTAAAAGTTATGATGCCTTCTAGTACGGACTCTTTTACCCCATATAGCAGCACATGAAATTACATAAGAATATGATATTGGAAACACGCAATCTTCGAAAGGTTTTACAGTAAAACAAAACAACAACAACAAAAACAACAACAACAACAACAAAACACGAAAAAACCCCAAAATTACGTAGCTTTCTGTATCCAGATAGAATTTCAAATTTACAATGAATATGGACACAAAGGCAACCCTTGGGTTGGCGGGGACAATCAAGCAACCACTTCCCCGTCTACTCCAATCACAGCAGTGGCATTTAAGTCTCCGGCGTTCTGGAATACTAAAGCTACATAATGGTTGTTACGTCTGGAAGCGTCTCTCGCGACACACTCTCCACCTATTACAAACCACAGAACAAAATATTACCTTGTTGTTCAACTATTAGATTAAGCTACATCACGGCGAGTCAAGTCGATCATTGAACATCCACCTGTGGAAGACATGTACGGAACAATTAAAATACCTTGCTGGAGGCATACGAACCTATCCAGCTGCTACAGAGAGATACTACACTGCTCAATTTGAATGGACTGGGTAACAAGCGTTCCTCTGGAATGCTGCAGTACATGAGATCCCTGGACTCAAACCCACAGACTCTGTTTCGTGGCCTTTTCCTGAGTCAGTTACCTCAGGAAATACGACGCATTCTTGCAGAGAACCTTGAATTCTGCAATAACAGTACCAACTAAAATCAAAACAAAGAGGCCAGCTAGATCTACATGACAATTTGTTTTTTTTTAAATGTGATAGCGTGCATAAAACTTAGTTTGCCTAAACCCAATGGGTCTCTCAGTCCTTCCATCATATCGATCACGATTACTACGTATTTAATATTAATAGCTCTTGCTTTATCCAATCACTTGCTCCGTCTGTCTGGGAAGTGAAGTTTTATTGGTCAGGGCTCGAGCCGCAAAGCTAAATTCCCATACATAGATATAAGCCTAGCCTGTCCATAATATAGCGAAAGACCTAATATGGATTGGTATGGGATTTAAAAGATAAAGTGTTGCATAAGCTAGGGGCACCAAATGTCAAATGATTTCTCACTAAATGCTGATTTCTTTGAGGCATCTATGTAAGCAAACAGGAATGTTATGGTCTCAGGTTTTTATTTGGCACGCAGAGAGGATTTAATTCTGTTAACTAATATGGAGGCATACCGTTGAAGCATTTTTACACAAAATATAAATTCAATCAGGACAGACATTTCCTTTAAGGTATTGTTTAGCCCCGTTGCTAACGGAACCAAGCCACCCAAGCACCACATTGTGTATGCTTAAATATGCATATTGACGCGATCCAACCGCACGCATGTCCAAAGGAGCACTGTCTGGCGCCTGGGAGTTTGGATCACGTCAAAATCTAAGCATGTTGGATATAGTTGAATGGTTTATTCACACATAAATACATTTTACATCTTTTGTCCGAAAATACGTCTATTAGATTTGATAGCACACAATAGACCAAAAAAAGAAAAACCGCAAAGAAAAATAAAAAACAACTTTTGAAAGTTTTGGCGTTTAGGTGGTTTGATTACGTGGCTAAGGAATTATGAACGTTTATCCTTGTCGGCGAGGCTTTTGTTCCAGCGTCTCTCAGCTTGCCTGCGTAATCGTTTGGCTTGTTTTATTTCATCGTTGAACCAGAACAATGAAGTTCTATCCGTGACCTTTGTCGTCAATTAAGGAGAGTGATGGTTTACAATTTATTTCATTTTTTGTGAAAATAGAGTCAGGTCGTGTTGACCCTTCAAGACTATGGCTGAGTGCAGAAATGTCGTTTTTCTATTCATCCAGATTTTTACATTTTTAGTATTTCTCGAGGTGATAGTTTTCTAAACAGGTTTCAATTTTTTTACAATCAGGATGAAGTTTTAGAACATTATGGTCAGAAATCCTTTTGTCCATATTGAATACTGTGGGAGTCTGATTGGGAATGCAATTGATGTTACCACCCAATCAAGGATATGTCCCTTACTATGTGACGGTGACTTGATGTGTTGAGTCATTCTATGATTGCTTAGAATGTTGTTCATGGCGATGATATTTTTGGAATTCTGGTGGTCGAAATGTAAATTAAAGATACCAAGAAACATTGTTTTTCTGTCTCTTTGGTTTCTTTTATGAGAGACATACATCAAATTCATGTACAAAAAATTTTTGTCCTTGAATTTATTAGTTTGCCCCTGCAGTGGACATAGATACAAGTAATGTTAACCGTTTTACTTGATAAGGTGAGGGATAAACATGTATGTTCGAGCGTTATTGTTTTCTCTGTTGTACTAAAATGAATATAAGGGGCTACACATTTTTTATATGTGATAGCCATCCCACTTCCTTTACCCGTTGTTCTGGGAAAAGACCGAAAGTTATATCTATGGGGAGTTAATTTGACATATATCGAGTTGTCGCCTTTTTCTCGTAGCCACCCTTCTGGGACAAAAAAGATGTCAAAGTTGTTGTCGCTAATTAGCTCGCACAACTCCTTTTCTTGCGAGTCGATCGTGCATTTGTGAAGCCAAAACCAAAGGTCATTGTGGTCAACGTTGCGTCGAGCTATATCCGATTCAAGACATGTGTCAGCCGAGCTTAAAATCGATGAATCAGTTGGGCGTTGAAAAGCGGGGTGATGAGGGTGGGATGGTCCACCATTCGTGACAACTTGTATTGGCGTCTGACTTCTGACATCGCCACGTTGACTTACAACGCGTTTCGACCAAGCGAGTCGGTATAGCGACATCTTTCATACAACATCGCTCTAGATACCTAGAAAGACAACTGCGTTCACACACAAAAAAAAATCGGTCGTCTTCGTAATCAACATGGACACCCAAACGAAGCTGTTGATCGTGTTATGGCTAAAACGCAGACGTGACAATAGAAGAGGAAGACAACATTGGATTCACCCCATTTGCTCTCAACGTTTCGATATATCGAGAGTTTCATCATCTAGTATCACAAATATCAGCAGATGTAGAGAATTGTCTGGCATAAAATTGCATGAGACCGGAGAGTTTCAACACTTTACTGCACATGATTTCACCCAGCATGGAGAAACCGACGACCAATTACAGGAAGGCAATTTCAGTGCAAAAGATACTGATTATACACAATAACATTATCACAGGTAGGCTCTCGTTTTACAACAGCGTGCAGATCAAAAAGCTGTTAGAACGACTTAAAACTTGTCATAACGACAATTTAAGTTCCGTGGGAATAGCAATTGATGAGAAAGAGAGATTGTGTGCATTTGCAATTAGAACGATGTCGATCTAACGATTGTTGTTAGAGCGACTCGCTCGATGGGAACGCGCTGTTAAACTCACCTGGGGGTGGGAGTGGCAGGGATAGTGGACATTGTAGAGTGGCCAGCTATGCACATTGCTGTGATAAGAATTCTTAAGTGGAGTTGAGAAGGTAAATTGCATGGATAATAATATTGATTTCGAATAAAAATTCATCAAAGAAAAAGATATAACGAAAGCGTCGATTAAAAATACAGGAATCAATTTGAAAAATGTGCAGATCTCAAAGAACTCGTGAATATAGAACTTGGACCTAACAAGGTAAGAAATATCACAGAGACAGGGAGTGATCAAATACCGGTCTAGCCAGTGAGGCGTGTTACATACTACATAATAAACACCCGAGAAACAGAAATCTTCAACGGACCTGAAAGTTGTAAAAATGTATTCCTATAGAAAAGATTGGGACCTGAAAAACTCTCAAACTTATGGGTACGCTGCGAAGTTTAATTCTTATAGAAAAGATTGGGGTCTCTTAAGAGTCCCCACGAACTGCTGGAGACACAGAGAGAGGGAGAGAGAGAAAGGGGAGAAACAAAGAGAGAGAGAGAGTGAGAGAGAGAGAGAGAAATAGAGAGAGAGAGAGAAAGAGAGAGAGAGGGGGGGAGAACGAAAGAGAAAGAGAGAGAGAGAGAGAGAGAGAGAGAGAGAGAGAGAACGAGAGAGAGAGAAAGAGAGAGAGAGGGAGAAGGATAGAGAGTGAAAAAGAACAAAAATAAAAGACCAACGTAAATAGTCTAAAAAATGAAACCCCAAAATAAAAATCTCAGAGCAGAATATCAGTTTGGAAGGATTCTGTTACATCCATGCATCGGTATTTATTTTCCAAATTATTAACGTAGTAGCGAACAACATTGATACAGGTAAAACATGTTGGATAACATCAGAAAATAGACACCATAACCCATCATATTATGCATTTTTCAGAAGTATGCTATATTTTTAAAATGTTAGGTAGAGGAAGGCACAATAAGACACATCAGTTGCTGCGATTGAAAATCTTTCTCTAAGACCTTCATTTTACCATACCGTAACAGCTGTAGAACTTATATCAATGGTTATTTAAGCTTATAATATTTGTACAATATAGGTCTGTCAATCAAATTCGGTAAGTATTGGATTTAATACTTCACGAACAATCCTATGGCCAATAATTCAGCACAATATCTATACTCTATACCACTGAAAGGATTTGAACCCAACTTTGTGAATTTATATCGTCCCTCCAACTTTAGAATTGTTTCCATGTAACTAAGGATCAGAAGGAACATAGTTAAATAGTTTTGGGGGATTTTTTGTTTGTTTGTTTTCTTGAATTTGGTAAACAAATGTTGTTTTTTTAAAGGACATTGTTAATGGCGCATCCTGCGTGAACGCTATTCACGCAGACAGATATCTAAAAATAGAACTTACATCATCCGCCCCATGGAGAGTGTAGAAATACTTGAGAAAAACACTTGGTTAAAGGAAACTATGTCTTGGCCATGAAAAAAATCCACAGTCTATTTAATTGTTTTCTATGTCAAAATGATACAAAGTATATTCTCCGCCCCACCACGCGTGAAATCGATTTTTTTAAAAATAACTTTTGAACAACTTGCTGTATTGGGACCAGATTTTGACAAGCCATACTTCAGCCTATGACCTAATGTACAAATCCCATTTCATTTTTAAAAAGTTGCGCTTTTACATAGCGCAATAACCAATAAATGTGCTCAAAGCGCTTTGCAAAGGGGTCCCCAACATACAGAAACGCATAACATGGAGGACGAAACAGGCCGCCTGTTAGGCGACACTACAATTGTTTTCATAATACAATCCATACACTTACGGTGTCACATTAAAAGGTTTTGTCCATACTCTTTATGATTTAGTTTTAGTTAACCAATGACAAAGTTGTTACGTCTTAGATTTACACGCCGAGTTCCATTTAAATGAAATTATTGCGTTTAATTAAAGTGAGACTTAGACCTACCTTCTGATCAAAAATACACACATGGAATCCTAGGGGACACCTTTTAACCTGCTAATCAAAGCTTTCTACAATGGCAAGAGGAGACAAAATCGAGAATAATAAGTCTCGACGTCTAGATCTACTTGAACTGAGATATGTCTAGGTCTATGAAAAAAATGAAAACAGTCTAGATAATCTGAAAATCTTCATCTACTCGAAGTGAAAAAGTCTAGATCTAGAATTTAGATCTATATAGAAATAAGAATCATGTTTAGGATAACAAATCAGTCTTTAACTAAACACAAAAAGACACACCTTCAATCAATGGGAACTGTGATCCAACAATAGTAGCAACAAAACATTGATTCTAGACAAAACAACTTTTGCTTGTTAAGTTTCATATAAAGCATTGTTATATATGAGAGTATCTTGTCGTTAACGCTGATTTTGCTTTCCAAATAAAGTGGTCTTGACCATAATAAGTAGTGCCGTTGCACGAATTGTCATGACACAGAAATATTTAATTCATGATTAATGTTTACTCATACACTACACTATAAACATTTTCAAAGGCATAATTTGTCATGATGGGCTATAAAACGTATACTTTCATGAGAAATGTTTCTTTATGTTTGGTCCAAAATGAATTGAAAAATATGGAAAAATTAGGACACGGGCTAAGCTAACCGCTGAATTAATTTCCCTTTCGTGTGATTTACCATACTAAAGTTATTCAAGAAATATCGATTTCACCCTATGTGGAACGGACTATAAAGTCTTGATGCTGTATAATGAAACTGCATCGATTAAATAAAGGACAAATCAGTCAAAACTACAGAATCCATCCCAACATCTGGATCTAGATCTAAATCTAGTGCCTCACTATTTTTAATCTTAAATTTGGATCAGGCCGTAGATCTAGAATCCTTTATTTCAAAATTCTAGATTCTAGATTTCGATATTATGCCACAAATGTAAGAAACAACGTGCTGTTGGTGTGCATTGAGTCTAATAATTCACGCACATAAAAACACTTTTGCCAAAATCTCATGAAGGTTTCTGCTGTGCTTTTTAATGGTTAGAAATATCTAGATCTCGACATACCACTGCTGATGCACAGAATGCATGAATAGCGTTTAGCACTATTCACGCAGGATTTGAGATTAACAACACCCTAGTCTTCTTCTTTAGGTACCGTGTCTGAAACAGACATTGGCGATCATGGTCCTCCACTCATACCTGTCCTCAGCCAACCTTATAAGGTCGTTGTTGTTACTATTCTGTATTGCCCACGAATTAAGACTTTCAACAAAAGTTATTCTCTGCCTACCCCTACTGCGTTTGCCTTCAATTTTTCCTGTTATAGCTAGATGTTCTAAACCCTTGTGGAGGCAAATGTGTCCTAAAAATTGAAGTTGCCTCTGTCGAATGGTTTTGATTAATGATCTTCCAAGTTTAGCGTCCTTCAGTACTGATTCATTAGATGTTTGCTCGGTCCATGATATCCTCATCATTCTTCAGATAAACCACATCTCTACTGCTTCTAGCTTCGTTACTGCTTCTTTGTTTAATGTCCAACATTCGCATCCATATAGAAAGACTGACCATACATATATTTTCATTACCCTTATTTTGGTATTCATTCCTATGTTTCTTTTTGTCAGTATTGATTTCCTTTTTTGGAATGTATCTTTGGCCATGGCTATTCTTTTTCTTATTTCACCTATGCATTT
>JAOYNN010094738.1:0-11774 GCA_025770095.1 Goniobranchus kuniei | reverse complement strand
TCGCCAAGTCTAGAAAGACCTAGCTACCCATTTATACTGCTGGGTGAACAGGGGGCCCCGAAAAAAATTCACTGCCCAGCTGGGTTCAAACTCAGGCCACTTCGCATGGCAGTCAGCCACTCTACCAACTGAGCTACCGGGCCACCAAAAAGAAGATACCATTTCAATAAAGGTTGAGCACCCCTTTGAAGATGTCATGCCAGCTAAATCATTTTAGTTACGGCTGCTTCCAGATATCTTTATCTAGATCTATTATTTTCACGCCGATCTTTACACAGATGCGCATCCCATAAATAGACCTACCTTTTCTGACAGACAGACAGACAAACAGACAGGAACAACGTCGTAGACCGAGACGAAAAACTCAAATTACTTTAAACTAAGACAAACACATTATTGTCTCACCTGAATGTTAGTACATGTACATATAGGCTACTTGCTAGGCCTATAATTGTAAGTAATGTTTACAATTTTTTCTTACTTTCATTATACACCCCATTTCCCAACCCCCTCTTCCTCGCACCAGAGTGCACTGATAACATACATAAATATATATAAAAATAAATATTAAATCAATCAATCAATCAATCCATCAAAAAACAAATAGATAATTGAGTGGGTTTATGCGTTTATATATAGGCCTACATATATATATATATTTTTTTTTTAATTGTTTCTTTTTGGTTTGTTGTTTTTATTGGTTGTTTTTATTTTTGTTGTATTTGTTTTTGTTTGTTGTTGTTTTTTTGTTTTTTGGTTGTTTTTTATTTTGTTTGTTTGTTGGTTGGTTTTGTGTTTGTGTGTATATATGTATGTGCGATTGTTTGTTTTCGTCTTTTTGTTTTTGCCTGCTGCCATTGTTGTTTTGTTTTTGTTTTTATATAAACATAGGCCTATATAAATAAACAATAATATAACCTAATTCAGATTGTCATTAATAACGTGTGTTCAGTTGCTTCACCAATTGAAATTGAGTGCGAATATGAATATCTTTTATCATTAAAAAAGAATCCCAGATATAATACGGTAACAATTACGTGTAGATATAAAGGCCTACACATAAAATAACACATAATACACATGTTAATGTACATGGAGTAACATTCAAGCCTTATTTTAAAAAAAAAAACAACTTGTGTGTGGAATTTTTCTTTTTTTTTTTTTTTTTTACTTTCACCCTTATCTTAGAACCACTTGGTTTCGTTTTGCTTTGCTTTTCGCAAATCTCGATCTGGAATATCAATTTTCTATTTTATTCCTTGAAATATTCGATTTATGAAAGAGAGACACACAAAACAATAGACAGTAGGCCTATCACAAACAATTGAAGACGAACAAAACAATCCCAGTATGTGGTCCAATCGTTGCCTAGAATATAGGTGATCTAACCAACGTCAGCTCGAAATCTGATACTTGCATGCATATTAGAAGAATATCAGAAGAGGAATAATGTAACCCTCATAAACTAATTAATCACCTCTCATAATTAGATCTAGATTAAGTATGCATGACTGGTAGAAAACAGGCACGCTCTCACCTCACTATCTCGTACATCAAAAACTAAATGACTGAAACCCTACATTTCAAGTTAAATTGATTCCAGCAGCACAGAAAACGGTAATTTATGCAAACAACAATTAAATTTTATTACAAGTTCAAGCTCATATTACAGAGTACGTCAAGATGTAAAATGGCCTATAGATGTAGATCTAGATATCTAGATTATATTATTATAGCAGATCTAACATCATTGATGCTTGGTGTAATATTGTGATATCTGTGCCCAGATTCTGATCAATATTCAATAAAATTTCACAATGTCGCGCTCATCTACAAAAGTTAATGCAGAAATTCCAAAACTATAGGCTTACTGAGACAAACAAATAGGTAAAGAAGGAACAAACGTAGAGAATAGGCCTATGTTTTCTTTTTAATATTTTTCTACTAAAAAAAGATTTATTTTAATATCTTTTGCTTGGTTTTTCTTTTTTTTTTTTAAATGGGGCTATAAAATTGTTAAAAGGCTACAGCGAATTTGTCAAACATTGCTTGGTGGCGAGAATACCATAAGGAAATTCAGCCTTACATTTCTAAACTTTCAAATAATTCACACATATGCCTAGGCAAATCGAGAACAGATACAGATCTTTAATATTTAATTTGATCTTGTAGGCCTAATCTAAATTTATTTCTCAAAAATGTAAAAAGACAGCATGGGGAAGTAGGGGTGGGGAAGGGAGAGAAAATAAATGAAAAAAAAAATACGAACCATCTTCGTTGCACACGTCCCTCTACATTCTCCTTTGACGTTGGAAAGGAAATTAAATCCAAAAGTAACAAAAGGAAAAAGCAAGAGTAACAACAATACTTTTAAAACGTGACAAAACATGATGTGCGCTATCCTCTCGCCATGATGACAACAAAAGTAGTGAAGAACTTTTCTGGCAGAACCGAGATAAGAAGAGCAAAATTCCCTGCCATGCGATTGGCTGCCTCTACTACGGGCTTTACGTTCTGCGAATGGCCCAGCCAACCACCGCCAGCTTGGACGGCCACAGGTTGCAAAGCAGGTAGGCCTAGGCTTTTCCCTCCCCGACTCCTTCCCGTCGACTCCCGTTCGCGCTTGGTTTGTTTCTGTTGCGCGCTCGTTAGAGTTCTTAACCAAAAATAATATTCATCGTTTGAAAATGAACTTTTAAAGTTGATATTAAACTTATAAGTAACTATGTCTGGAAAGGAAAACCGTTGGGGCTTTCTGATACCTCTATTTTCTTTTGATCGCGGAGATTCTTCGCTTTTGCTGAAAGAAAAGAAAAGTCCGCACCTCAGATTGAAGCCAGGAGCGGGAACGTGCGACGTAGGAACTCGCGCGATAATAGGCCTACCCCAGCTACGAACAATTCTATAGTGTCGTTTTCGTATAAATAAGATCGTTAAAAAGTTTTTGAAATGAAAATTGTTGGCAGTAAGGCAAATCTAAAAAATAAGTCAAAGAGATGAGGCTATTTCTGTTACAATTTATCAAGAATGAATGTTTATACGTAACTGTTGATTCAGTTGTCTCTGCAGAACCGGTCAATGATGGCTGCCACGCTGTCGTTTCGGTGGTTGGAAATCCTCGAAAAGGAGTTCGATAAAGCTTTCGTAGATTTGGATCTCCTTCTTGGCGAAGTGGATCCAGATCAAAGTGAAATCATGTTTGATGGGCGACATAAAATGACGGCACTTAGTGCTGCATTTGCCCAACTGAGTCATAAGGCACAGACTATTTTCCAGTGCAATGCTAAGCTTGAGGTTAGTGACACCGACAGTGACAGTTTTCTGATTGAGATGAAAGGTGAATGTATTCTAATCGATCTAGATCTATATTTTAGATTTAGAATATAACTCTAGATCTAGATCTTATATAGGTCTGTGTATCTACAACTGCAAACTTACATTGTGTGTAGATCTAATGTAGATCTAGATCAGGCAGGAATTTGTAGCCTAGTTGTTGCACCCGGTACTTTGTATTTATAAAAGGCCTACAATCTGGGGGCTGGTCACTGGTGGTAGGAGTAGGTTACTCAATCTGGGTCCGTCTATATACGCTTACAGGGATGTAAATCCGGCCCCGCAAATCCTTCAGATTTACTCTGATTTCAGATTTTCTCACTTCCATGCCTGTCTTTGTAATGTCTAACTTTGTGTCCTTTATTCAAGGCCGGTACTACTCGCACGAGGTCGGGTGGCAAGCGTTTTGTTTTGTTTTGTTTTTTGCTAGTCGCACGAAATCGGGTGGGTAGCGTTCAGATGATTATTGAGTATAAATCTAGATCTAGAAACTAGAATCTAACATGTAGAGAAATACATAAAAAGTAATGGCTTACTCAATAAAACACGTTGCTGCTAGCCACCCAAGGTCGGTTGAGTAGCGTTTTGCTACTCGAACGAAATTGGTCAATCAGCCTGACGCAAAACGTCTTTGGCCTGAGCTACTGGCCTGTGGGGATTTCTGAGAGGGTGCTAACTATCGACTTTATCCACGTACAGCGTCCAGTATCAATAAAAGCAATAGCAATTTCAAAGGAAACGACAAGCAACTCTGTGAGCATCAAAAATGTTATATTAAGGAAAAAGAGAGAGAGAGAGAGAGAGAGAGAGAGAGAGAGAGAGAGACAGGCAGACATACAGACAGACAAATAAACAAACAGGCTAAGGTAGAAAGATCGAAGAGAGAGAGAGAGAGAGAGAGAGAGAGAAGTAGACCGACAGATGGGTGAACAGAAGAAGAAGAAGAAGAAGAAGAAGAAACAACAACAACAACAAACAACAACAACAACAACAACAAGAGCAAAAAGAACAAAAACAAGAACAAGAACAAAGGGAAGAAAAGGAAGAAGAAGAAGAAGAAGAAGTTGGATTTGGCAAGTCCGTTTGGACTTGGATTAGCATTTGACTGGTCTAGATTTTATTAGATTTACCCAGCACAAGGCCTACTCTAAAGTGTTTGACTGAAACTCCTTCGATTGATCATTGTGATTTAACGAACACACGCAGAAATCCCACAGAGCAATAACCAATAACGTCAAGCAGGCTAATCCACCGGTTTCGTTCGAGTAGCAAAACGCTACCCACCCGACCTCGTGCGACTAGCCACTCCGAAGATTGTATCAGTTACAGACACTACGATTTGACAAACATCTTGAAAATCAACGATAAGTAAAAATAAAGTTAGTCCCGAACCCATGACTGAGTACAGGGGAATTAGGAGTAGAGCCCTGATTATACTAGGCATACGGCATAATGTGGTAGTTTGCCATTGCTTTCCATGCCGACTTTACTTCCGCCAAGTCTAGAAAGACCTAGCTACCCATTTATTACTGCTGGGTGAACAGGGGGCCCAAAAAAAACCACGTTGCCCGGCTGGGGTTCGAACTCGGGCCACCCTGCATGGCAGTCAGCCACTCTACAAACTGAGCTACCGGGCCACCTAACGTACATTCTGAAATAATTAGACAAGGACAGATGTTTAAGTAAAAAAAAAAAAAAAATCTCTTTCAAAAACTAACCTAATTGACAATGGCCATCAAGCCCCGAACTATGCCACGATAACCACCCAAGATTTTGTACCGCTCTTTGTGTACAAAAGTACACAGTACATGTAGATAGTAAGTGACCTCAGCACACAAATGGGGCACAACCACCGAATGATGCCTCCTCCCCTCTCCCTGCAAAATACTACTGTCAGAGGACACAAAAGAGAGCCTGACAGAAGAAAACAGATGAAAGAAGACGTAAGCTCTCATTCAACCCTTGCTGGGCCTCTTACGAGATGCCTGGGGAGTACTAGTAGTAGGCTACTCTTCCACCTCACAGTTGAGGATCTCAGAACCTACACGGGGCACTCGGCAATGTCATGACCACACATTCGCAATTGGCAGGACATCATCAAATCTTAAGAGACTGGGAAGAATAACATGAGGGCAATAGAAAGCTAGAATAAAAGTCACAACACTTTACAAAGGTAGAAGTGGACTCATCAATTTACCAAGGAAAAAATATCACATTAACCCTTTCGTGAACAGATCAGCAAACTTTTACAGACATTTTTTTACCCCCAAGTGCCTACATCGGCACAAGTTAGCTTCTCGCCAATCAGCTCTGGACCGATAGCTCTGCGTTTCACAATACTTGATGCCCACTTTCCCTTTACGTGCTATTTTCATAGAGAAAGGTCTTCAACCAGACACCAGTAACAACAGTCATGATCTCATCCGAGGATATTCTGTGACGTTTAAGCTATATTTGAACTTTTTCTTTTTTTTTTTTTTTCATTCATATGTTTGTTTCATTGGGATCATTTTTTATTTGTGACTGTGCATTTCAAAAAAGGATCTAGATCTATTTCCGTGACAAAATTTGGAATGTAACGAAGATGCATTTTAAGTCATTTAGAAGCTATGTTTTTATCAAGTTTCCTGTGAAATAAGGTTTACTTGTTCTGTCTATGTCTCGACATCTTTAGAAAAGATACTCTCACTACACATTTTTAGAGAGCTTTAATAAGAAAAAAAGATTAGAAATAAGTAATACGTAAAAGTATGTACACATATGATTACATATTCAACAACATAAACTACGATGGATCCCCCTCAAAGAACAAAGGGCTAGAATTAAGTCTACAACACTCTTCAAAGGCATAAATAGCCTAATCGACATACCGATTAATATGTACCAAATCAACAACCATAACATTTGTACTAGACAAAACAGAGGGCAAAGCTGTAGAGAACCACATCTAAATCTAGATTGCTACCTAAATTCCTTCTTCTCCAGCTCATTTCGACTGTGGAATAGAATGCTGATTCTATCAGATGCTGCAAAGACGTGGACTCTTTCAAAGGGTCCCTCTGTCAGATTACCCTGAAGTCAAGCTACTAGACATCATAGGCTTGAATTCACTTTTTGTCATGCGCTTCGACAGTTATACTCAGTTTTACTGAGTCAGTCGGATTATTTGAAGAAGAACAAGAAAAAGAGGACAGGGCTGAGTCCATCTCTTTGGCATGTTCCGACGTTGCTGGTAAATGGAGCCTTTATATCTGCTTGGTTTACTCTGGTGTTTATGAGGATGTTACTAAGGAGAAACTGAACCAATCGTAGTTCATCGTCATTGAGTATATTTCCTAGAACTCTGAGTAATAAATGTTGGTCAATAGCGTCAAATGCTGCCGACATGTCGATTCCCGTGATCTTGATATTGAGGTTTTCAACTTTTGTTTTGGCAGCCAGCCATTTGTGGGGCCACACGACATCTGATGTGCTCCTCTCTGGTCTAAATCCACTCTGACTGTTAGAAAGGTAGTTTTCAATTTTTTGTCTGATGCGATTTAGACTATTATCGATAACGATTTTCTTAGGGTGTTTTGCAGGGTTATTAGTCTTAGATGTTTTGTGGCCCCTTTTGGTTTTCCGGGTTTCTGTATGGCTAAAAGCGCACATGTGTTGATGTCTAGGGCTTCATGATTAGCAAATGCTCCATTGATGGTCTTAGCTATAATCTCATCTAGAAGGGGTGTTCCATATTTCAGGAGTTCTGATGGTAGTTGGTCTTCGCCTGCTGGTTTATTGTTGAGTAGGCTATTGAAGCTTTTTCTTACTTCACAAGTCATTATTGGGACAGCTAGTGGTCTTGGTGGTCCTTCAAACGGCTGATTATTCGGTTTGTCATCGTCCTTGAATTTCTCTTTGAAGTGGTTTGCGACTGTGATCAAGATATCGTTAGGGTTTGTAATCAGTTTCCCTGTACCAACTTCAACTTTGGGGTTTTCAAAGGGTAGCTTTAATAGCTTTGAACATCACATCATCATTTTGGCGTTACTTATTGCATCGGCTTTTTTGTAAAGCTCTTCATTTTTCTGCTTAATTACATGATTGCGAATGCAATGGAGTATTTTGTTTCTTTCTTCTTTCAGTTTCAATCTCTCTTCTTTGACGTTGAAATTGTTGGTTTTTAATCTTTATGGAACAAACTAGAGATCGTCGTATCAGGCGCTCTGGTTTTTTATTTCTTATAACACCTGCGCTTTGTTTAGCAGATTCATACAGAGCAACTTTAGTTTGTTGCCACAGCTCGTTCGGTGTCTGGTTTGTTTGCTTGATAGCAGTTAAGCGTGTGTTCAGAGCGTCTTGGTATTGTTTACAGCATTCTTCTGTGTTAGTGATGTGCGCCGTATTTATTTTAGGTGCGTGCTGAGTAGTTTTTCTTCTGCTACGCCAAACCTTGTGCCACTCGAATGAAAAGTTTGTTATGACGAGTTTGTGGTCCGATGTTAAAATAGTCCCTGAGTATGACCTGGCGTTAGTAGCAAGGTGTTTATACCTCCTCTGACAAATAATGAAATCAATCTGGTTATAAATGCTAATTGTTTTTCCTGTTTGTGTATCTGTTCTTTGTCCGATCCATGTCGTTTGGAGTCTAGATGGGTGGGGGAAAGCACTGTTTGTGATGAAAACGTTTTTATTTTCACAAGCCTATGTCTGTTTTAATTTCTTTTGCCCTTTGAATACCTACCTAATAGCAATAGAAATGTCTTGTTTCCAATATTTTTGATTGTCAGATGTAGATAGTTGTAAAATGATTTTGTTTCTTCAAGAAATTTCTTGCTTCTTTCATTAGTTGGGGCATATACATTAATTATTGTTAATAAAGCTGGCTTACCGTGGCTGGCTTTAGATGTTACCTTGTTTACGTTTAGCTGGAGCACACAGATTCGGTCGGATACATTCCAGACGCTGTGTATTTTATCAATCCAACATTTTCGAATAAAAGCCTCATCCATAATATCTAGTCGAAGTGGAAAAGGTTATTAAGCGTCCACCATCCAAACTGATGTCTAACCCATCAGTCAGTTTCGTCTCTTATAAACACAACACATCTAGATTGTAGTTCGCTATGTCATCGGCGAGTTGTGTTTGCCTTGTTATGGATTGTAAAATACGAACGTTGAAAGTACTAATTTTAAATCTCCCAAATGATCCTTTTTTACCCATTCAAAACGTAAATCCACTCACTTATGAACAGAATACACCATATATACAGGTAATACGGTAGCCTTTTAGCTGAATGATTTTGAAGATCGTTCCGAAATTCAGACTATTCTCCAAGCTGAGCTCAGAGCCAAGAGGTGTCAGCCATCTTGTGAGGAGCGGCATAATTTAATGACTCCCATAAATGAGACAAATTCTCTGTGCCTTTTCTGTCTCCACTTCAACATAATCAATACCTTAAGAGGGGTCCAAAACCATTCACATGAACAAAGAAAGAAAAGGGAATACATATGTTAGTTAAAGTCTCCCAAATTGGTGTAATCCTCCCAGGCCTAATGCACAGATCTAGACCGTAGACCTTATTGTACAACCATGCAGTAAGCATTATGTATCATGGACTACTTGAAGGAGACAAGTTTAATCCCTAAACTCTTCTAGCCACTCCCAGCTGATCAGAATCCAATTGATAATAAATAAAGAATTTTAAAAAAGACAAGAACATGTTATTACATACCCTTATAACTGGACAAAAGTTGTCAACGTCATTCTTGTTATTGTAATCGTAATTTTCAATGTCATCGTCATCGACCCCAATAGAATCTCCTGTGTGACGTTTGATCTGAGGGCAAAATCAAGCAAATTAAAGAAAAAGTAAAAAGTTAAAATAATGAAAAATGTAAGCTCATGGGATATCTGAATGAGGTTACATCTCATCAACTACACCCTTTTCTTTCCTTCCTCATTAACCTCAAAAGAAGAGGTTCATTTGTTTTACTATATGTATACTGGGTCAATTAATTAACCCTGTTTCAGCCAGTAATAAGTTGCATATAATACTTTAAGGGTAGGGATGTCAATAAAAATTATAAAAGCACGAAAGTCTCCTGAATGGGTCATTTTTGGTTCAAATTAAAGATCTCAACATTTTGTTTAACACACTAATTACTTGGCATATTTGGTTCATGCATTTATGCAGTATGTCGGGCAGTCTATGGTGTTAAAAATATCACAGCCAGGAAAATAGAACGGTATAAAAACCACTGTAGGCTGCTTAAATTGGCTTTTCCACTGAAATGCTTCTTCAAATTTGTGTGTGAATGTTTGAGGATTTTTGTTTTTATCTTTTTAATTTCTAAACCAATTTGAAAATGGATTTTATTTTTGTCAAAAAAAAAAGAAGTTAATAAATAAAAAAAATTGGCACATGGTCTGTGGCTAAAATCAAATGCAAAACATCATGACTCTCAATAGCTTGTATAGGGGAGGGAAACCTGAAAAGTCAATTTTTCACCAAAAACATCAATTTTTGAATTTGTATGCTTTCAGCAATAATTTAAGCGGATTGGGTGCATACCTTTTCCCCCCCACAAATTTGTAAGATATGGGTTATACCTTTAGGTGTATATAATGTTAGGGGAAAAAACATTTCTCTCAAAAAATGCCTGAACACGCCTTTCATACTGCCATTAGGTAGAGTGTAATGGTATCCTTTTTCTGCCCTCACACACTGCATCCATATGCAGCATAGTTGAAGACCACTAGAACATAGGGGAGAGAGAAAAATGAAGGCTTCACAAAATCCACTGACAGCTTTCATTAAAATGTGTCCACCCAATGCACCAAAGAGGCATTCCCCTCCCAAACAAAAAGTGCAGTTTGTTCTTATATTGTTGCTGCTGCTGAGTTTAATGGAGGTCCTGCCAGTTCAGCTGATGTAACAGAATGAATTGTCAGTGGCATGGGAAATTGATGCTTGTAGGTTGAGCAAAAAAAGGCAGCATAAGCAACTCGTCACAAGTGAACCCTGGGCATGAAACAAATACAAAAATGAGAAAGAGAGCTCAGACTCAGGCAAAAGACTGAAAATGCAGAGGAAGAAGAGAGGGGTTTGGCTTGTGGCATAGCTATATTTTAAAGTCTTTTGTCCAGTTTTTGTGGCAATGTTTTGCAGTCTTTTGTCCAGTTTTTGTGGCTATGTTTTACAGTCTTTTGTCCAGTTTTTGTGGCTATGCTTTAAAGTCTTTTGTCCAGTTTTTGTGGCTATGTTTTACAGTCTTTTGCCCTGTTTTTGTCGCTACGTTTTAAAGTCTTTTGCCCAGTTTTTGTGATGTAAAGAATGGGGAACAGTTTTGTTCCAGAAACACCCACCCATCCCACCCACTCACCCATCCAAAGAAAAACCCACCTGTGAATTTGAACAGTTTAAATTGAAGTAGATCTAAAGATGCAACTATTCCAATCATATACAGACCTGCCACCCAACCAAAACTTAAAATCATGGCAATCTGAACAAAAAATATCTCTCTCTCTCTCTCTCTCTCTCTCTCTCTCGCTCTCTCTCTCTCTCAAAAACCCTGCACAAACTCATAATATTATATGTACTGTGTAACTTATATATTAATGCACTGTAGTGAGCTTAATGTAGTGCAGTTAATGTACAAGCGTGTGCCAGCAAAACCTCAATAGACAGAATTGGATAATTCACAGCATCGAAAAGGTGGACATTTAAATGAGCATTGAGCCGCCTAGGTCACGAGGTCAAATGCCTTCGCCTTGCCTTTTCGTTGAACTGTGTGACCCTCCAGTTAGCAAACGGCTTTCGCTGACTTTTCCCATTTACTTATACGTTTTTAATCGCTTGCATCTTGAACAGCCGTGAATTAATTAAAACAAAATTACACACAGAGAATGCACAAACATTGAGGTTTACAGTGGTATAGTCTGAATTAATTTAGTAGATAAAGATAAAGAGTCATAAGCAATTTCTATGTGCCTACTTTTTCAGTAAGATTATACTATACTGTCAACTTAATGAAGAATTACAAATATCCTCCACGAGAAAATAAGAAGCAATTACCATTGAATGAAAGACGAATTCAAGCTCTTTCAAACACTTTACGTGAAAATGGGCCAAGACGCTGTTTTTCCACAGCGCCAAGATGAAGTTGCAAAGACCCCTCAACAACTTTCTCTCAATGAATGCTGCACAAGCCAAACAAATGTATAGATTACATTCTACTACATGACCATAGTAGTATAGTAGAGTTGTCAGCATTCTTTTGACTGTGGCCCATGAGTCAGTCCGGATGGGCTTTCGAAATGGTTGCGTTGGTACATGAGTGTGTGTGTTTCTGTGTTTGAGTTTCATGTATATCTCGGTGCAACAGGATACACCGTGTGCATGCACACACTCACACAATGAGAGAGAGAGAGAGAGAGAGAGAGAGAGAGAGAGAGAGAGA
>JAOYNN010094627.1:0-11776 GCA_025770095.1 Goniobranchus kuniei | reverse complement strand
CCCCCCATGTCAATTTGTGTTGGGTTTTTTCATTCTGGTTTTTTAAAAATTACTTTCTCTAACTTTTTGCTGCTGGAAATGGCTGACTGGATTTATGAGGAATTGATTTTTATTTTTTTCCCCTTGTAATAAATGATTGAATAAACAAGGGGAAAACAGATATTACTTTTAATTCCTTTCTGTTTTAGGGTTTAATTTTCCATATTTTTTGTTTTGTTTTTATTTTTTCCATTTTATGTACCGGTATTCATAATTTTTATCATTGCATACTGAAATGTCGAGTTGATGAGGAGAATTGAAGAGTGAGATAAATATTGGTACGCTCTGAAAAGAGAATTACTGGGAGCTCCATAGATTTTACAAGTCTGTCAGGTCAAATGAAAACTTTGAATTGTGTGTGTTCATGTGAAAGCATCATACGAATCTTCATTTGATGATGAATGATGATAAATGAACAACTGAAATACCCTTTTTAAAAAATCTTTATCAATACAGTGGAGTCCGCTTAAGATAAAGTCCTTGGGAAACAACCATTTCATTCAACATGTGAGTTAAATTTAGAATCCACAAGCCTGTTGTAGATCTAGCAAGGCGTTATGACCTTCGCTTTCCATAAAGGAAGAGGAAGGGAACAAGAGATGGGTGTTGAGGAATAATACAAACGAAAATCGTCCTTATGGGTGTGAAAAACTTTTAGAAAAACTTTCCACCCACTGGCTTCCAGGGCGTGGAGAGGACTTGAAAAGTTTATCTTAGCAGACTGAGGGCGACGGAGAATGATCCGTGTTTATTTTAAACTGGACTTTGATTAGTAGACTTATCTTCTTCTTCTTTAGGTACCTTGTCAGAAACAGGCATTGTCGATCATGTTCCTCCACTCATACCTGTCCTCAGCTAACCTTATAAGGTCTTATATAGAGACTTATATAAAGGCAAAAACGGGAATGGGCGAATAGTTTATCTTAACCAAGATTGCATCATACATAAGCAAGTTTATCTTACGTGGACTCCACTGTATGTTTTAGACCTAGGTGGTGGTGGTGGTGGAAGGAGGAGGATGAAAGAAGAGCAATGTGAGGTGCAATAGGAAGAATGGTGCTTGCTTTTATTTAAATCCTTCTCATCTTTTTGGAGAGACTGATATGTGATATTTATTATATCCTTATTTCCAAGGATAGCAACTAATTTGTGGGAGAATGGATGCAGCAGAAAAAATTTTCTTTGCTCTTTTGTTGTAGTTAATGGTGGAATATCGAATTATACTGCTCAGAAATGTTATCTGTTGACTCAGCCCCTCTCCAAAGGAAATCCTGATGTTGAGTTACAGTACGTTTTGCCCCATTATTGTATTAATGAATTGAAAATGTCATAAAAATGTCTCATCTCCTCAATGAAATTCCATTTTGTTTTTGTATTTTGTTTTGTGTTTGAGAAAAAAAACAAACTCTCTTGGGGTGTTTCAGTTTGAAAGGTGTTTCATTCGAAGCCACCGTGAAATCTATTTTAACACATCAAAAAAACTGAAAGCAGCCACTGATCCATTACAGTACTTTTTTCCGTTGAGGAATTTTTTGTTTTGTTTTGGTTTTTCGTTTGTTTTTTGTTTGCATGTTGGTTTTTTTGTTTTGCTTTTTGTTTTTAAACAGCAGATCCTGGTTATTGTCAAGATTTTGTTTTTTTTTCCTTTGGTAAAGTTCAGTTTAAATGGAAGGAATGGTGTGTGGAGTTAAAGCTTTCTTGTCCTGTGAAAAATTTTTGTGTTTTTTTTAGTTGTTAATTATCTGAGGAGATCTTATGCAACAATGTTTGGCTACATCAATATAATTATGGTTAGGTTTTTTAAAATAATTTTTAAAAATGAAAACCAATAATTCAAGGACTAGAAGGTGCTATAGTTACTCCGGATCATCATTTGAGTTGTATCATGGTCTTTTCTAATCTCTACTATATTCACTAATATGCCTTAAAATTGTTGGTAATAACAGTAGAAAGCGATACAATAGAGATATATTTCAGGCGTAGTATGTTGCTATTCACCTTGATCTTTGTTTGAATATTCACTTGGGTCCTGATATACGCCTACTTGAATATGTTTGGGCACAGATTTTTTTTTTCAAACCTGTGATGTCCCAAGCTTTTTAATTCCCATAAATGCCAAAGGAAGTCACTTAATTTGCCAAATGCTTTCAAGTTTGATTTACATACTAAAAAGTCCCTAGAAAAACTGACTCCATTTTTACTCTAAAGTCCCTTGGAAATGATTTTACATTCAATTTACAGTGAATACCCCATGAGAATGATTTTAACTAACCCCTTCAACCAGTAACCCCGATATATAGGGGTTTCCCATAAAATGCAACTCCCCGAGACCTTGATTTATAGGGCGTAGGTGTTCTGCACTCAGCTAGCCCAATTCTAAACAAAAAAGAAATACACATTCATTGATAACGTACGCCATTTTTCTTTGTACACAGATACTTTGGGTACATGTCTTCCACATTTTGAGAAGGCATTTTCATTGAAAATGAAGTTGAGCTGGGCAATGGTGAAAATTGTTTGATCACTAAGCAAAGAGATTTTTGGCAGAGGACGTCATTAGATAGTTGAATGAAGACTCCGAGAACAATGAACTGGATTTAGAGGTAGCTAACCCTGAGAGTGAGTGACTTGAACAAGAATCAGATGATCCTGATTATGATTGGGAGGCGGGAGGGGGAGGGAGGAAAGAAGATCTAGATCAAGGTAAAATAAATGATCAACCAGCCCAAGTGGTGATCAAGTGAGAAGGGGTAGAGCTAATAATGGCACAGGAACCAGGCGAAGGCGTAGGCCTACAAGATCTAGATCTAATTTTGATGACATTTTCAATGGAATTTGCATGACCAGCCGGCCTACACGCATATCTTTTTTTTTTTCAGGAATTTCCACAAGGAGCCCTGGTGAGAAGCTAATTTGATCTTGGGGAATCAGGGTTCAAAGGGTTAACATAGATCCTGCCGAAAGGACTCTCTTTAAATAAATTCCATAGGAAATTACTTCATTCATAAGTAGTAGGCCCTATCTACTTTGCTCTTTTGAGGAGCAAAAAGAAGACTTCCTCATACGTGTAAAGGAAAAATGAGGTCAACAGCTTTTTTTCCCCGGTCTACAATTTTTCTTGCCTGCATATTTTTCTTTTTGCTGCAATGCACATCCAGCCAGTTGTGTGTTGAACTGTGATGCTTGGAAAGTGTTTTTGTCTTTCATTTATTCGAGTCGGGTGTTTTGACATTTTGCCTTTTCTTGTTTGTTTGTTTTTTTATTTTCTTCATTAATTTAATTCTTTATTTCTGCTAATATTACTTTAAAATGCATCTAAAATATTTATCAATTACGATGGTGAAAGCTGTCATTAAAATGTCAATTTGGAAATTTAATTTCATTGTTAAAACCTATTTTAAGACATTTACATTCTGTTTATGATTTTGGTAAAATACTTCTTTGCCCAAAGGCACACATTTGAGTTATATGTTAAATGGTATAGGTGGAAACTCATTACACCTTTTTAAGTTTCCTTAACAGTTTTAACGAATAAAAGAATTTTGGTGCTGTTTTGATGTAATTTTTTTTTCATTTTGAAATTTATATGATTTTAAAAACTGCAAGGAAAGTAAGATAACATTCATCATGTGAAATGTCTCCTGAAATCCACAAAAGTCTTTACAATTTGTTTCTTTTTGAAATTCTGGGTATACTGTATAACATTTTGGAAGTTTACCCAATAAGCTTATAATACTAATAATAGTAGGAAATAAAAAGGAGAAAATAGAAGCCACGGGTTTCATGTAGGTACTTTATGTAGGATTGTCTTATATATGTTTTTAAATAAAGAAAATGATAGCATTCTATACCCCCCCTCTCCCCCAAACAAAAAAACAACAAAAAACAGATACAGAGGGGGAAAAGAAAAAATCCAACAAACAAAAACAATAAATTAACCCATAATTAATAACTTTCAAGTATACACATTTTTGGACTTTGAACTCCCCAAAACTAACATTAATAATCACAATTTCAATATTCAGTGCCTAAAGATGAAATCTGTGATAGCAAATTCACTGTGACAATTTTAAATTCTTGTGAAGCTTCATTAAGGTTGCTTGAAATTTCTCCTAGTAGATGAAAGAAAATCTTTATGATTTTTATTTTTTAAGTCTTTGGGCATCAGTAGGGATAAAATCTATTCTAGTCTTATGCCTCATACCTTATGTTAATGATCTGGTTCTTTTTTCTTGCTATTGCATATAATAATAATAATAATAATAATAATAATAATAATAATCATAATAATAATCATAATCATAATCATAATAATATTAAATTATTGTATGCAAATCAGAGATGGACATACTGTAACCTTTTTTCTTTTAAATTGTAAGTACATTAAAATCTGAATAATCTAGCGCCATTGAAAATATGCCATATGTACATAAAATTGTCACTTGCAAGTTTCACCTGAAGATATCCTACTATTATGATATTTTATTACATTAATGAAATTCTTCAATGACAAATAAATGACAAATGATAATCTTGTATTAAAACAAAACATTGGTGCACATCCTTCAATTGGTTTTCTTTCAGTCTGTCTGTCTGTCCATCTGTCTGTCTGTCTGCTTGTCTCTCTCTCTCTCTCTCTCTCTCTCTGGCATATGTATATATAATAATGAAAAAATATAGATATATTTGTATATGATGTATGACTATTGATTATGCCTTCCTCAGAGGTTACTGGTTTTATCATTATAATAATGTTGATTTTAATTGTCTGATAAAATTATGTATTATACTGTATAGTGATAGTCCTAATATATTTTGGAGGTTTTCAGTGAATAGCATCAATAGTGATACATTTTTTTTAGATGATAAATGGTACCAGAGCAGTAACTGTAATAATGATAATAATAATAATAATATTTCTTGATTGATATATTTATATATTGTATATTTATTCACTCTTATCTTTATTTATTAGGAAGGTGTGTACTTCCCTGTCTTCTTTACCGTTATGCTGTACATACACACCAGGTTAATTCTCATTTTCATCACCCTCAGCGTTTTCGAGAATTCTTGTCAACTTTGTCAAAATGTTAACAATCGTAACCTTGTACAACTCTACTTATGAGAAAAGAAAGAGTAATGTTTTTGAAGTTGATTTATGTAAATCATCGAAACCCCGGTGTCCTGCAGTCCGCTGGTCATTTTGCAGACGTGCGTACCTCTCCTCTTCCCCCTCCCCTCCTCTCCCAAAAAATAGAAATTCCAGAGCACACGATATTCAAGCCAACCCAACAAGAGTTACTGGCAGTACATGAAATAATATTATAAGCATAGAATTGTTTATCCGGGTCTAATTAAGTAAATTCATAATGGTAATCAAAACGAATGTGCTCACAAAGCAAACTGTGACTTGTCTTCAACTAAACAAGGTTTAATGTCTTATTGAATATATCTACAACATTAAAAATTTATTCCCAATTAATTGTTTATTTTCAATAAGGAGCAATAATACTATTTGCTCTAAAGAAACAAAAAAGTTAGTGTTGATTGAGTCCTGACACATTCTATCAAATCCTCACTGGGCTAGCAAAATGGCACATCTCATTTTTTGTACTTCACAGATAATTGAAAAAAAACTATCATTTCTTTATTAGTAGTCCACATTTTTGTATATTTGCTTGTTTTTTGTTTGTTAAAAATTGCGTCAACGCATTTGAATAATTTTGTTACCAATATGTAGGACACCCATCAATGTTTATAAACACATGCTAGTTGCATTTTGGCATATCTCTGAGATGTGCTATTTTGCTAGCCCAGGGACGAGATGGTATTCCTATTCATTAGCTATGGAACAAAAATGCAACCTTGTGGTCAGTACATATATTACAAAGTGTAAACCAACAACTTTGTTTGTTTTTTTGTTTTTTAAGTAAAAGAATAATTTATCATTTACAGTGGCAACCTGTAATGTTCATGATATCATATCAAATGCCACTTTAATAATGATTGGTGACACGACTTGAAAACGAGTGCTTAAAAAGACAGCGAAAATTGGAGGTGCTGATATGTCTGTGCTTGTATTCATACCAAAATGTATTTATTACAGTGCTCCTTGCTGTGTACTTTACGCTTGTATTTAGATAAATTATGCTGGTATACACCATTGTAAGCAGTTAGCGGCAGCAGTATTGAAATCATTTGCTAGCTTTTTTACCCTTAGTAAAATGGGTTGAAAAAGGGAATACCTACTATTACTTTGTGGAGTTCCCAAGCAGTTCCTGAGATGTATAAGCTTAGAGCTAGAGTGGGTTTGTAATGCAAGCTGAAGATATAGAAAGCTGTAAACGGTTAATATTTGAAACCTGGAACAAGTAAGAGGGTCTGGAAAAAAGGAAGGGGAAATTTGTACTTTGTTTAGGGATGGCAGAAACCAGTCTCATTTCTTATGTATTCTGTGAAAATAAACAATGCTAGAGTGTGTTATAGATCTAGATAAAGTAAATGAGATGTTCAAGAAAAGATCATAATAGCTAAGAAGCCATTTCGTAGAAGAGGGGAAATGACGAATGGAGTTGACTTTACTCAATGATTTAAGGAAAATTGCTTTTCCTTGGGAGAGGGGTGGGTTTCAGTTGGGGATTAACTGTCATATATGGCTGTGAGGTGCCATACTGATGTAGACCAGGAAGTAAGCAATGCAATATTATTACTGAAAGTGGAAAAGAGAAGAGGTTTATGTTTATTTCTTATCAGATGCAACAGGAAGACAAACGTTAGACAGTGTCTGATTTCAATTCATAGCATTTTTATACAAAGAAAGAGATCTCTATAGCCAAAATATTGCAAGATAGCCGCATTGGCAGGCAGACTTTTTGCCTGTATAGCCAAAGCTCAAACTGGTTGAAGAAGATGCTAAATTGGTAGAGCTGCTGATACAGTACCTATATAGACACAAAGTTTAGTAAAACACAGAACAAACCGTGTGAAATCCACACAATAATTATAAAATTGATAATTTTTTTAGGAAAACAACCCTATTTTTAATCCGAACCTTACTTGACATTTTAACCGTCGCTTTCAGAGATTGTTAACAATGCAGCAAAACTGAAAGAATAAACAAGTTTTTGTAACCGTTATATATTTCTAATCATAAGTAAAATCTTAAAATACGTATTTTACCAAGCATTTTATATATTAAGTGAGGAGTACGCATTTATCAATAAGGGGAAATAGAAGCAGTGTTCTAGATCAAAGTTTTCCTTCTTCCCACCAATGAGTGAGAGAGTGTGTGTAACTGTGTGCATGTGCATACATGTGTGTTCAGAACATGTATGGATGGATACGGAACATACCTTATCATTTCATGTACAATACAAATCTTATGACAATCCTCATACTAAAATAAGATAGACTTTCAATAACTGTGTGATTAAAATTATGTTTAATGTAGTCTTGTTTGAAACAGTTGCCTTGGTTGGTTTCAATAGAGTTTTAACTTATGACATTGATTTGTTTGACATCTCTTTATGTATATTAATGACCTCCTTTATTGTGATTTGATTTTATAAAGTAATGCATTGCTCATTTGTTTTATTAATTCAAATTTGTTATTGTTATCACGGCAAAGAGAGAGATATATAATATATGATGTAGTTAGCCGGTTTTCTCAACCATCATATCATTTAAGGAATGGAAAAGATTGAAAGCCTTGTACTAATTCAAAACCAGGTCATACACTTTATTACAAGCCTAATGCTCAAAGGAATAGCTTGAGGTTCTTATTTAAATTGCCTGATCTGAGCTGTTGAATGTTCCACTCACAGCAAGTCCTGATATTGAAAGAAATAATATTGATTAGATGAAGTAGCAACAGGACATTCCACAATTCCATTCATTATCATAATCTAATTGATTTTGATGAATTTTAAGTTTAAAGGAAGAAAAAATGAAATGCATTCCAATGAATAATGGCTTTTCGTCAATGCTATGAGTATTCAAGAATACAAAACTATGCAAAACTGCCTGATTCCTGTCTCGGCTTAATTCTTAAAATGTGAAAATCCGACTTTGCATTTAGCTCTGTTAAAAGTGGAGATACGTACTTCAAAGGTCATCTTTATCTTCATCATTACACGCTTTATCAGGGTGTATGTTTGGTTGAAACTGATGAAAGGAGGGTTTTTTGGGGGCCTGATTTGTTTACGAATGAAATCAAGGTTACAGTAATGAATTTTGAAAATAAAATAACGGTCTAATACAGTAACCATAGGTAACATTTATTGGAAATTCCACCCCACCCCTCCAGATGAATGTCAGCCTGACACGGAATCACATTTGTAAGGTTTGGATGACCACAGAGTCGTGAACCTTAACTGAAACATCCCCATGATCAAGACGCTACTTTTGAAAAGCGGCTGCTAGATCCAGTTGACTTGTAAAGAAGTGTATGGCTTATTTTCACAAGGCTAGGTTTTTTCTTATCTTGGAATGCTTTGTATTTATTTCAAAAGTAGTGGTTAAACGACATCTCAACATTTTACTCCCATGGTATCTTTCAGACCTCAGCCTAAGTTAAATTTCTACTGATTTACCCATATCCCATCCGTTCTGTCATGATCAAATGCTTTTTTTTTACATCATCAAGGCTTTTTTTTTCTTTTTTCTGGTTTTAATTTGTGTGTAGAGAATAGAGAAGGAAAATAAACATTTTGAAACAACCAGTTGTATTTTATATTATCTGGTATGTAACTGTACGATGAATGAGATGAGTTTATAATGCTTAAACGTACATAATAAATCCTGTTTTAAATATAACAGCAGGAAAAAAAACAACCCATAATTCCACTGATTTATCCATAAACATACCAGTATAGTAAAAGTGCAGCACAGCCCATTTTGAAAGGGAGATAAAACAAAACTGATTCATTGCACATTGAAAGCTTAAACTTAACCCTAGTGGGGCTCACCATTTTACTGGAAGTCGCTTCGCGGATGCCAGCTAGCTGATAAGGTTTTAATTGTAAACATGGGAGCATAGCAAGAGCATGGTGCATTTTACCTTTGCTTTGAATAATGATGAAATGCAGCCTTATAACTGAACGATATATTTTCTGAAAGCTGATAAAATGAACTAAATGATACCAGCTTTAGGAAGTGACATAAATTGGAGAAAAAAAAACGAGAACATTTCTCCCTTTAACAAGACAGGTCGGCCTGGTGAGAAAATGCTGTGACTGCACTGGGTGAGTCGTCCGAATTGCGCTACACCTTCTGGCTCATGCACGACAGCACATAAACTTGTCCAAATAGCATCATTGTTGAGTTAACCTACGGCTGTAGAAAAGTGATATAAAACCATGACTGAGTAATAATGACCTAGATCTAGGTCCTACTTTCCCAGAGTTTCAAAGAGTTGAAGCATTGCGAGGGGCCTACAGTAATGGCAGTATTGACAGGCTCTGAATTTAATGGCAATGGCACTTTTGGTAAATGTAACTATACAAATCTTTTATTTATTTACACCACACAAATCTCAAATAGCAAAAAAAAACATCAACAACAGGGAATTACAACCTTGTCCTGGTCAAGGAGGTCAGGACAGAGGTCAAGTCATCAGGAATCTCCTGACAAAATTGGGAGATTGGCAGGTCTGCTTTTGGTCCACTTGAAAATCTCTCAATTCAACCAAGTGCATACAATAACCGTAAAGTACAGAATTTAGAAACAAGAACTGAAATATGTTTTAAAACTTGTATTTGAACACCAGTGGTATTGGCTATACAATATTACATAATCTAATATCAATTTTAGTGATTGGAGATTTTTACAAAAAAGTTTGAAGCACCATTGTAGTATTTCAGTTAAAAGTTAATGAACACAACTGGCTATTAAAACATCTTTTTTTCACAACACAGCAAAATGCGGATCTAACATAAAAATTAATCTCAAACTTGCAGTTGACTTGAATAAATGATTACCATGCAATACATATTTTGACACAATGCTTAACTAGTCGTACAGATGCCATTTAAGGGTATTAAAGCAATTTTAAACAACAAAAATTTTGATTTAGAACCTTTTCTTACAACTGAGGCTTTAAAAGTACTACAGAAATTCCTATGATTTTTGGCAAAAATATTGAGCAACGTAACATGCATTAATTCTGAAAGTTATGAACATTTATTGAGGATTTGTTTGTTTTGTTTATCACCTGATATTTGGATGGTCTTGGAAATTCATTAACAACAGTAACAACAGGATCATGATATTGTATTACATATAAAAAAAAATGGAAATCCTCTACATCCTTAAATGACCATATCACAAACCTTGAATATACAGGTAGAAGGCTACCAATAAATTGGAAGAGATTCTGTACATATCCTGATGAAAGAAATTCGTCACCTTATGATTTGCTTGTAAACTTGTTCTATTAGCTCAAATAATAAATTTTCAGCTTTGAACAGAAGTCAGCAGGTTGATAAACCCAATGACTTATACCAGGTTTTTTTCACTTAACTATGCGGTGAAGAAAAATTAACCAAAGTACTGTGTTCTCTCTCAAAAAAATGTGACTTAAGGGGGCATGCATCCATGTTTTTCGTGATTGCACTTAAGTGTCACCTTCGTGGCGTAAGTCTGGAAAGAAGAGGATGGGGGAAAGGTGGTGTTGTCTTATAAAGAGGGGTAGGAGTAATATTGTTTTTGTAGAAGGTCACATCCCAAATAGCATTCAAGACACAGTGCATGCAATATTTCAGACTTTGGGTTTTTTTGGTTGTTTTTTGTTGTTTTTTTTTGACAAAAGGTAGAACAAGAAAATCCCCACCAAACTGACCGAAAAAGAAGATAATTAAAAGACCTTCCCCATCAACAACAAAATCAACTTATCAAAACTGGGCTGGTAACCACTCATCAATGATAAAGATGAAGTGAGCAAACCCTTCTGTATCTGGATCTGGATCAGTGCGTCACAGAATCCCAAACTTTGAGTTTACATGCAATGGGAGTGAGAGTGGTTGACCAAATTACAATGCAGTTCAACTTTTTTCAACTGAATTTTTGAACCTATTAATTGAAGGGGGCCTTCACGTTCACAAATGGGTAATTCATTTAATTTTCTCGTCATTCTTATTGTTTCAGATATGTCTAGTTATTGTTGTGTCCCATGGAAATCGATTCATTCAGATTCAGATGACTTTATTCATCTCTTTCGAGAAATTTCTTTTGTTCGTGTCAGACAATTTTGTACAATTTAGACAATCAATGAAGCAATGACAAAACAAAAAAAGGTGCTGCATTGTCTCTATACAGCCGTCTTTGTAACATAAAAGCTCGATATTTCAACACAACAAAAGGGTAAAAATGATTTGTTCTAAGAGGCATATTTTTTTCTTCAATGAGAGGGACCATTAACAAAAGACATTTAATAGTACACACTATAATAATATATTCATGAGAGTGAAAGACGACAAATGGGGAGTCTGGTTTAGGGGCATTCCACTTTGGTCTGTTTGGCCATAGAGACGATTGACAAGTGGAGACTACCTTAAAACTATTTTGACTATTTTTGACGTGTACAACTTCTACTATGACTTCTATTTTCGCTACTGCGACTGCTACTGCTACACAACAACAGCAACATCATCGAGAACAACAATTACTACTACTACTACTACTGCTACTACTACTACTACTACTACTACTACTACTACTACTACTACTACTACTACTACTA
>JAOYNN010094516.1:0-11779 GCA_025770095.1 Goniobranchus kuniei | reverse complement strand
ATAGTGAAATGATCTTAAGGAATCTAGAGAATATTCCAGGACTAAAGGTAAATGGTGAAAATCTTAATAATCTCAGAAGTGCAGATGATACAGTTTTAATGGAAGAACAGCTTCAAACACTTTTGGACTGTTGTTTGAAAGTGAAAAAATGGGCCTGTCTCTAAATGAGAAAAAAACTGAATGCATGGTCATTTTAGAAAAAAACTATGAACCCCAAATGCAATCTAGTTAGTGAAGGACAACAAAATTAAACAAGTTTCAAAATTCAAATACCTTGGCTAACTAACTAATAACATCAGATGGTAAATGCATCGGTGAAATAGAAAAAGAATAGCCATGGCCAAAGATACATTCCAAAAAATGAAATCAATACTAACAAACAGTAACATATAGGAATGAACACCAAAATAAGGGTAATGAAGACACATCTATGGTCAGTCCAACTATATGGATAGGAATGTTGGACATTAAATAAGGAAACAGAAAAGAAGTTAGAAGCAGTAGGCTAGAGATGTGGTTTATCAGAAGAATGATATAGATTTCATGGACCAAGAAAAGATCTAATGAATCAGTACTGAAGGACGCTAACCTTGGAAGATCAGTAATCAAAACCATTAAACAGAGGCAACTACAATTTTTTGGACACATTTGCCGCCACAAGAGTTTAGAACACCCAGCCATAATAGGAAACATAGAAGGCAAACGCAGTAGAGGAACACAAAGAATAACTGTAATTGAAAGTCTTAATTCTTGGGCAATACAGAATGGTAGAAATAATGACCTTATAAGGCTAGCTGAGGAATAGGTATGAGTGGAGGAACATGATCACCAATTTCTGTTTCAAACACGGTACCTGAAGAAGAAGAATGGTTTAAGGGGGCAAAATGTGCTGACTAGTGCTGGGCAGAAACCTGGTTTCCGACAACTGGTTAACTGGATTGCCCAGATTTAAGTAGCTGGTTAACTGTTTCTTGACTTGGATTTTAGGTCATGTTACGACCTAACTCACTGATATGGTTCCACGATTTGAATTGTCCATGTTCGAGTGAGAGAGCTTTGTCACACATAGATACAATATTCTTCCTACATCTATGTTGTCACAGCGCGTGCCTATGCTATACATTATGGTCTTATTAGGCTACAGGGCCTACCTATGGGTCTTCTCGTCGCAACATGACACACAAAACACACAAAGAGAGGAAGAAAATAGAGAAGAGAAGAGGCATAAGCAAGTCAAAATTTAAGTCGAAATCCAGGCCGAAAAGAAAGGGTCAGGCCTATAAACTGGTTATCCAAATCACAATCTGGATTCCCGCAGTGCTGACACTTACCTCTCTCATCTGATTGCGAGTGGTGCTGTCAGAAGACCCAATGAGATAAAATAACACCCCACCGACTGCTGAAAAGCCAGCAAGGTACATAAAAGATCGTAGCGCCGACATCATTCATACAGATTCAGATCTGGCATATATACAGATTCAGTCAGGAAGAAATAAAGGCTGGTTTGGGAATCCCTGGTTTTCATCAAATAGGAGAAGGTTTCGATCCCACCTAGACCCAAAAGTATGAGCAGATTGGGCTGGGACACCAACAGTCAAAGTCAAACGAACAAGTTCCCAAGTGTCTCGATGGCCATAAGCTAAGCCCACAAGATTAGGTTCCGTCAAAAATGTAAACAAGAGTCAGCGTCAAGATCATCGTGAACTCTGGCCTAGGGCGAGGTCAATGTTTTGGGGTACTCGATTACATCGTTCCTAGGCTACTGGCTATTCGATAATCGGAATACCCAAACAAGGCTCTCTTTGGAGAACTCTGCTTTTCAATTTTGGTAGTCGTTGTAAAATATTGTAAAAGTAAAAGACGCCCAGCGGTGGTTTGAACTTCTTCCATTGCAGGGTTATAATTATTTCATTCTGTCCTTAATTGTTTACAAACAGTTAATTGCTGATCTTTACAAGATTATCTATTCTTAGTCTAGAATATACTGAATGGAAACAGAGAGAGGTAAAAGAGCAAGAGGAAGACCACAAAAAAGATGGAAAGCCGACATCGTAAAGATAGAAGGAGAACAATGGATGGAAAAAGCAGAAGACTGAGACTACTGGAAAACATCGACGAAGGGCTACATCCGACAATGGATAGACGCAGCCTGAGGTAAAGGTAAAGTCTAGAATGGTCAACATTTCTTTACACTATTTACAAATGTGGGTATTGACGTTACCATTTAATTATGAAAAATGAAAAATGCTAAAAAAATTTTTTAAAAAAACAGAAAAAAAGAAAAGAAAGAAAGAAATAGGATAGGGCCATTAAAAATGTGGTTTTACTGGGGAAAAAAAATAATGAAAATTTACTGGAAAGACAGATCTTTAATCACGAATAATGAACCACTGGGAAATATAAGATAAGAAGAAACATGCTTCATGAAAGCCATCTGAAAGCGTCAACTGCAGTTCCATGGTGACATACTCAGAAAGGATAGAATTGAGAAAGAAAACGAAACGAGTAAGACAGGGTTAACAGAGCATCAACAATATTGTTTGGACGGAAAGATGAACACAGTCAACTTAAAGAATAGCAGATAGCAGGAATGAGTGGAAATCCATGATCGCCGATGTCTGCAACAGATAGTTCACTAGCATAATATGATGATAATGTTAAGACTCAGCTTTGTGGATCAGACGAACAGTTTCCACGTCAGCCTCAACATTTTAAGTAGTATTATGGGAAAGAAAAAATGACACCAAATAATTTTGCGTCAGAAAATGTGTGTATTATTTGAGTCAATAATGAAATGCAAAATAAAAATTATTAGATATCTACAACAGGCATTTCATGAATACTGCATGACAACAAAGACTTGGTCAAACAAGTTATGAAAGAGCTCAACATGGACATTCTTTCGGCAGACCACTGATCACCCTGAACTGAGAAATATTTTCACACAACACTGCACTCAGGCGATTACAGGCACCAGAGGAGTTACCGGAGAAGAGAGCTAGACACAGAAAGGTTGCACAGATGTAAAGCAAACTAAATCAAGTGTAGGCCTACGATGTTTCCAGGAAGAATGCCTTTACTGTCAATCCTACATTGAACTCTTCAGTCGCAGACGCTGCCGCATGTGTTTACATTAACGCAAAGGACAATTGCCTAAGTGAGAAATGACCTTGTCCTTGCTTAGACAGTTATGAGTCAAAATGACTTAGTGAGGCCTACATAGACTACCTTTTCATGATTTAGTTCCGTTTATTTATTATATAGGTTTGCTCACTAACGTGCATGATATTGATAGGCTTTATCCAGCACCATCACACTCGTCATCTAATTCGCCATCGATAGAAGACGAAATGGACAGGGTTGATGGAAAGACGGGGGACCCCCTAAATAGAAAAGTCAGTAGAGAGAGTAGAAGTGGGGAACATTAAAAAAAAATCATTGGAGGAGGGTTGATGGCAAGCAACGTCGACATAGCAATATTATCAGGCTATATTACAAGCACATAGATTTTTTTGTAGTAACTACAACATGAAGAAAAGTGTTACATCAATGAGGAAGGAATTGGAATGACATACATGATTAGGAGACAGAAGAAAGATGCGAAAGATGAAAACATTCTTTGGACAGTGTTCAAGGAAACCCAAGAAAGGAAGAGTATTTTCTAATACCACATTCAAAAATCAATGCCCACGTGAGTTCCTTTTTCCCGAGCACAATCAAGTTATGGAACTCACTGCCAGTCCATATCAGACAGACAAGACATCTTGAATCGTTCCTAAACGACCTTAATGTTCCCAATTCCCTGTCTGCTAAATGAAGACATGATGCCAACTGGACACAATGTCGTTTTTGCCTTCGACGAATTTTGAAGGTGCGACAGTATTGCATTGGTGGATTGGAAAGAACATGCTCTACGATATGTATAGTATGAAGTAGGCGGCCTGTTACAATTTTAACTTCCTTGTCATGTAGCAATTCATAAATGGGTGATTAAGGAAGATCTAAAGAATTGGGTAACCATAGAAAATCAGAAATATAGTCTTTTGGCAACAAACGAGACAAAAATAAATAGAAGTGGATATAGGCTACGCGCACACCACTCGAAGGCTTAAGTTCCAGCATAGCAACTTTTCTGTTTTAAAAAAATGGAAGCCGGGAGGCCGGGTATATAGACTACAAATAACCCGGAAGTATACTGTAAGCTCTTTAGGGTCCTGTAGCCTAGGAGTTGCAGATTTCGAATACTTAGCTTTACCAGAATATTATATACTATTAGAAGCGTGACATAGCATTTCATTTATAGATTTAGATATAATATAGTGTATTTCTGGTTTACCATTCAACTGACAAGAATTGTTGATCGGTACTTGTATACAATCTGGGTCCCGTCTGTTTACACTTAGATCTAGAATACACCACTAAAATATGAGGTCCTATACTCCTATACTACCCATACCCACCTCCCCCCCGTCATCATCACCATCATCATCATCTTCTTCCTCGTGTTCTTCAAGTTCTTGTTTTTCTTCTTCTTATCGTATTTTTTGTTTTCCACTTAGAATGTTTTCCTTTATGTCTGCCTTGAGTTTAAGTCTTGATAAAACTAAAACAACTTAAAATTATTCCTTAAGCACACGAAAGCAAAGTAACTTTGAGAAGCACCTCAACATTTTTTATTTAAAAAAAAACCATTAGAACCTACTTTACGTGATTTGCAGCACACTTTGTTTCCAAGCAAATAATAATTTTGCAGAATTACATCAATCTGGGAACCACTTTTGTATGTCTCCATCATGGCTGCCAAGCATAAACAAACGGGACCCAGATTGTATACAAGTAGGCCTACCTGTTGATCTACGCCTAAATTTAGATCTTCAACCATTTTACACCCAAACATATTAAATGAATGGCTATTTCAGACGATGCATTGATTTTTATTTGAAGCGTCAGGCCTACCATGACAGGATAGGCCTAAGGAGAACTAGAATCTAGTTTAAGATCAAACCTAGATCTAGATTTGAGATCTAGAATGGGACAGAAACTTAAGCCTAGCTCTGGAGTCTAGGATCAAGATCTGGAATCTAAATTCAAGTGACGATGAGAAGGACATATGGGAAGAAAATTCCAGTTCAAAAGGCAGTGGAATTGTTTGATGAAGCTGTAAAGGAAAAATTTTGTGACCAGGTGTATGAGGAAAACATTGCCGCTGGCCAAATAAGAGAGTAGGCTAAAGTTTAGACTTAGAGAATATAAACTTTATTTCTCTTAAAATCACCTAGATATAGACCTGTCTTCTTTGCTATTCTTTTTTTTCCCTCTCTCTCTTCTGCTATTTTACCGGGATAGTAAATTATTCTGATTCTTTGTGATTTCAGAATTTATTACATATCCATAAAGTAAATTTATACTTTGATAAATTTCTGCCCTAATTGCCAATGTATGTGTACAGTACAACCCATCTATACTGACATCGTCGGGACCATAAAAAAATGATGTTATACAGAAATGTCGTTATAGTGAGAGGAAACCATTTTCCCTCAATTCATCCAGGCTTAGGCTTGGCAAGAGTACAATTGTAGTGCATGTGTTAATAGACACCAAAATGCACGTAACAGGCATATTCTCAATAGGCAACCTTGAAAAAAAAAAATGAAAATAATGTCATGTCACTTCTTGAAAGCATACAGCCAGCCATTGCTCACTAGAAAATGCATCACTCCTAGTTTGTCGGCGAATGTCATTGCCTGCAAAGGAGAGAGAGAGAGCATTCCAGGAGGCATCAATGCAATAACAGGGCTATGCGTGTTTGGAAGACAGAGAGAGAGAGAGAGGGAGAGAGAGAAAAGACTTGTCAATGCAACAGACAGACAGACAGAGAGACACAGAGAGAGAAAGAGAATGTCAATCCGCAACCAACCAGAAAATGGCTGCCGGTGCATTCAGTTAATCCCACAGATCTGAGTGCACGCTGAGTCTAGTTAAGTCTTTGGTCTACCCATGTTAGTAGATGTGACTGAATCGATACTTTCAGATTTCGTGTCAGGACATTGAAAAGTCTTTAAGGCACACAAATATACTTTAGCTGGTAGATAGCTGAGGTGTCCCTGAAATTGCTAGTATTACCTTAGTAATGTTTAAAAGTAACAAGAAAGTTGTCCCAATGAAAAATGTGATCAAAATGTGTTTATAAGTCTCTTTTTCATCTCTCCATTTAGTTACCATTTTTGGGTATCATATATTTAATTTTGTGCTTGTTGTTTATTAAAAATTTTTCTTTTTTTCTTTGACAACTACTTTTTCTCATCTGAAAACCTTTTTTTCCTACTTTGTCCATTCTTAGTAGCCTATTTTCTTATTATTTCCATGGTTGCTGAATTGATCTTAGATTATTTGAAAAGAACCTTGAAAATCAAACAAGCAAACTTGAAGAATAAAGTGAGCAGAAAGTTATGTTAATGTCCTTGTTTTTATCAAATTTGTGAGTGATAAATGCCTTGAGAATACTAATACTTTGGAGAAGTTTGCTAATGCTTGTTTCTATTTTATTATCCAATTTTTTTATTTTGGAATAGTTAATATTAATTGTTTTAAGAGAGAATCATGTGATTTTGATTCAACATCCACTTCACTTCTTTTTAATGTTTTCTTTCTTTCTGGTGATAATTTTTTCTTTGTCTTTCAAATTGCTTTGTTTTTATTAAATTTCTCAACTTGCAGAGGGCTAACTCAAAAGGAAATTGATAGCAGTCACAATGGATGGGATCTTGAAGTTGAAGAGACCAATGATAATGCAAGTCACCATTCATCCTTCATGATATTTGACTCAAAAAGAGTGGTAAGTTAAGTTGGCACCACTTATTGGTGGATCTGGGGCTGATTATAACGATTATCTTTTTTAAAGAAAGATTTCTCTACACTTCTTCTTCTTTCGGCATGTTCCAGTTTAGACTTACCACACCTAGTCATTTGTTTTTCTGACTTTCCATTATGTTTTGTGAGGAGTTTTTTACTGGATGCTTTTGAGAAACAAAATAATGTTCCAATGTATAACCATAACTGTTTGTGAAAAACATACCCATTTGTAATACCAGGGGGGCCGAGGTCCAAAACATTGAGATGACCTTGCAGTAAAAGACATACTTTTGTTTGGTGTATCTTTCATTAAAGGGGTCTTGAGTCTTTGGGACATATGAAATGGCCAGGAGCAAGTCTTAAAAGCGTGGCATTTAATAGTTATGGCAAAAGATATTGACAGATAATCAGTCGTGGTCATTTTCACAGACACTAATAACTTGACTAGTCCATATCTCAGTCAAAATACAGTTGAAATGATTAAATTAGGTATCAATGGAAAGAGAATTTATTCTTCTTTCTTAATGTAGTAACAAAAATGGTTTAAATAGACCTATTTAAACCATTTGACATGTAAATGTCAACTCTGCCCCAATTTAGGCCAAAAATACTTATTAATGTATTTTTAAAAATCACACAAGATTGACATTTCAGTATATGAACAAATCAACTTATTCACATTAATTATCGCACCTTGGGGCAGTTTTATGAGAACTTTGGTGCGATTTCAAGAAAATTTAGGCTGAGAAAAAAATATTGAATAAAAATTAAAGATACGAAGAGCCAGTTTTGCGTTATTGGGCAATAGCTGATTTACAATGACCTTTATTGAACATACCATGAAATGAAAAAGTTAACTTTTAGCATTATATGATGCAACTGTTAATTGAAAAAAAAACCCTATTTAAAATCATTATGAACGTTTATAAAAATGTAGTTGGTGGTGAAAAATATCGATATAATAAGTGATGATTTACTATATCAGTGGGACTTATTGGTCATAGCAGTCACAGACATAATTACATTAATTTCCATTCATGGCCTTTATCTCTACAAACAGGAATATAACAAACTTTGTAAGATATTTTTAAAGTCATCTTCCCTTCCATTTTCATTTTTACTCTAAGTTCAACATCAGATAACATTCAACCACAACCATCAGCTGATGTGTGATGTTGGCTTTAACACAGGAACATTTATTTTTTGCTTGACACTTTGATGCCTTGTAGGCCAGGTTTAAAAAGCTTGGGACATCCATTTCTTGAGGCACTTGTGGCAAAACAGTTGTTTTGGGTACTAGACGATCATTCAGTACACCCCTTCCAAACTCAGTGACAGCAGGGAGAACAGGATTGCTTTCATGAGCAAGCTTCCGCCACCTAAATTGGAAAAGTGCCTTCAGACCTTGTTGTCTAAAAGCATCTTCAGTGGGAGGCAAAGATCGAAGACTAAGATCTGTTTTACTTCGGTGGAAAAGATTCTGATGTAGAATGTCAAGAGATGAAACAGATTCTCTGTTGTATAACTTAATATAAAATTATGTGCTTCATCAAGAACCTTCCCATCAATAGCAGAAGACATTCCATCAAATTGTGTGAATTTCTACTGGCCTGTAGGTAATGATAACAGTACAGACACAGCTTTTCGTTTTTCTCTTCTTAATGACTAGCTCACTGTATCACAACCAGTCATGGTAAACGCTGAGAGAAAGGTTGCATTGACAGCTTCTATGTATCACACATTCCTGAGTCTTTTTACCACTTTACATGTACAACTTTTGGCATCTATAAACATTCATTTCATATGGACTTGAGTCTAACGAAATGAAAGATGGACAAAAGCAATATTCCCGTACCCATTGATTTCACAATAATACATTGGCATATAATGTTTTCCGACCTGTAAAGAGCGTGGGTGATTATCACATGATAGGTCATCAACAGTACATTTACAGTCCGGATCATCCATAATAACCCATGTGTTGCTTGCTTCTTTGCACATTCCTCCAAGATAGAGTTGAAATATGTTTGGCAATGAAGCTGCTTTCCAGGTTTGATACAGAGATTCTAGCATGGCAGGCAGTCTTTCTGTAATACTGGGTTTGTTGATGAATGACTTCCAGTCTGGAATCTCAGTATGACTTTCAACAATATGTTCTTGCGCTCTGGAAGCTGCTGTAGCTCCCCGTCTTTTCTTTTCATCTTGTTTCTGACTTTCAGTCGATGCCATATCATATCTATCAGCTACAAAATGCTCTGCAATATGTATGTTGCTGCTATTGGGTCGTGTTGCAAGTATTTTCTGTAGATATTTGTTTGACAGCTCTTCAGTTGTTTCATTTTGAGTGTTTGTTAGCATGGAATAAATGCCACGGCATCGATGATGTAAGCACACTCTGAATTTGAAGTAGAAAGTATGCCTGCCTCTGTCCATACATGTAATTCCCCAAGTTCCACTGATAATGTCCACTGATAATGCTTCAATGAAAGATGACTTCATACCTTTCCAATGCAACAGCTAGAAGGGGACCCCATGTCTGCCTCAAACAGTGATAAGGGATATGGTGTCCATGCATACATAAATGTCTCATGTTCACTGTGTGGTTTCAAAGACTGTGCCACACACAAAGCTCTAATGGCTTTGTTTTCAACTTGATGAATGTTAGTGGATGTCTGCCATTTTAATGATTTCACCTTGTCTTTCAAGGTTTTAAATGTCATGATTTTGGTATCTCAATCACATCTGATGCTTTTTCTTTTGCTTTGTCCAATACTGCCTCTCCTAGTTCTCTTGCTTGTTAAGGATTTTTTGTGTGTGGAATAATAACACCTGTGGCAGTATTCACCAGGTGTACTTGTCGAGGATAGGAAATAAATGGATTTATTAATCTGACTTCAACTTCCTCAAGTATCTTCTTAGAGTTCTCAGAGTCATCTTTCTTGGTATTATTATTGACCAAGAGCATGTTGCCCCTTTCTTGTGCACTTTTGCAAACTGATGACATATAGGGAACTGTTTTGACGTACTTTCTCTTGTTGTCTGAAAAGTATAGTTTTGCCCTCTCTGTTATAGGATTGCTCCAAACCAATGTCTGTCCAAACTCCATTATGGAAGCCAGCTGTGTGGTGCACCATAAACTGACCTTTGAAAATTCCACATACACTCTTAGATACATGTATTTCATTGACAACTCTTCCATTTCTTTCAGATAGATAGGCACACAGCTGGCATATTTTCTGTGACCAGTGGAAACTAGATACAGTGGTATTCTTCTCACTTCTAACAGATGCTCATGCCAGTTCCCAGATCTCTCTGCATGGATATCTTCTGATGATCAGCACCATTTGTACATCATCCAAAACTGTGCTGTTGAACCTGCTTTTCTTGAAAATTCTTCCATGCAGTTTTCATTTCTTGAAGAAACTCCTTTGCTCATTCTACTTTATCATGTAGTGTCTGAAGTTCAAACTGGCATAATTGCTTTTCATCTTTAACTTGGGGGAGTTGATCTTTAAGCTTTGTCAGAATTGTGTTCCCTTTGGTGCTTTCCATTTCTTCTTCAAACACCCTCCATTGAGAAGTGAGCATGACATCAACAACTGCACTGTGAACAGTTAGCATTTTATGGTAATTTTCTCCAGCTAATCCTCTTCTTGCCATCCCTAGTCCACACACTCCACTTTCTGACAACAATTCTTCTATGCCACTGTCCTGCATAAAGTGACCGAATACTTTCAGGAAACTCCCTGCCATGTGAAAACCACCTAGTCAAAGGATGACATGTGGATAAGCCTACTTGGTTGTCTCCTTCATAACTAAGGCTTTCGCAATGTCATAGATGGCTGGGTCAAAGTGACCCAATTTATTTGACAATTCCTTGAAGTAATCTAAAGAAGCAATCTAGAGAAGGGACATACTTTTTCAGGTATGTATTCTGTGTAAAGAAAAAAAAATTAACACAAAGCATCAGACATCAAAATATTCAGCATAATCTACTACATGCAAAACCATAACAAGAGTGTCTTATCTTAGTGTTATCCCACAGATTCACCTGAAATAATTATAGAGAGTATTGTCCATTCACAAAATATAAACTTTTTTGCCCTATGACCATTTTTTTTCACTTCTCTACTAAGGAACCAATCCGAAGGCAAACTCATAAGAAAAAGAATTTTCCCCTTTTGTTTTCAAATTTCAAAAGCCAGTCAGAGCAAAAGTAAGTACCTGTAGCCTGAATCTCATTTCTTTATATTAAAAAAAACTTGCTAGATCTATTCCTGTTTTGAAAAACATAGTCAGTCTTGATTTAAAGAATTTAAAATATTTCTTTGCAATTTTTTTAACATGTTAGTGCAATTTAGGAGGATTTTATCCCACTTTCTCTTTTACTGGCAATTTAATAAAAGGTCACAGCTGATTTTTCTCAAATGAAGTATGCATTTTATAGAAGGACACCATGGGTAATATGTGGCCATATTACTTTGCATTTCACTGAGACTTAAGTTTTTAATGACTTTTCCCTACATCCTACCTCTAACATTTCAACTGTTTCTGAATACTGTGATTTGCGTGAATAATGGCTCCTGCATAAAAATGCCACACTTATATAAAGTGCTCCTGGCATTTTCATGTGTATTTTGATGTGTAGAACAGAGGAAAATAGATTTAAAAAGTATGTCTTTTACTGCAAGGCTGCTCCTTATTTAGAAGAGCTAGAATAAGTCGGTTGTCCAGGTATACTCTCAAGCCTAATAGATCTAAAACATAGATCTAGAAATCTAGATCTAGATTTCTAAATCATCCTTTTTCACGATCTTTATCTTATCAACCTCACACAATCAGTGTAGTGGCACGTGGTTGCTGACAGATGCTGCGAGCTTTCACTCAGTGAGGGTCTCAATATTTCGTGTTAGGTTATTTTGCATAA